>WBNO01001748.1:13979-40548 GCA_013400575.1 Peucedramus taeniatus
GTAAAGAGCTCCAGAGGAAAAAAAAAAAAAGGAAAAAATCCAAACAAACTCAACAGAAAAAACCCCACCAAAACAAAACAAAAATTAAAAAAAAAACAACCACAAAAACAAAACAACAAAAACCCATTTAAAAAAACCCAAAAAAAACCCCACCCAAAACAAAACAAAAAAAACCAAACCCAAAAAAGTCCCCCCCTAAAAAACCCAACAAAGGGCTAAAAGATGAATTTCAGCAGTGCCAGTGGTGCCCTGGCACACTCTGTGTGCCCATGCAGAGCCCAGCAGCTGCATTTCTTCACAGCTATTCTCCTTTCTTCCCAAATTCTGTCCAAAATGAGCTTTTTATAAACAAACCCCCAGAGGATGTTGGTGTCAGAGCAAGGAGAGTTTGCTTGTTCTTCCTGCCCAGAGAAAAGCTCAGTTTGCATCCCTGGGTCCCTAAATGGAAGGATTTGATTCATTATCTCTTCATCCATGGATTTAACAATGCCTGGTGACTCAGGAATATTTGGATTTCTGGAAGCAGCAGCTTTCTCTGGACTGGGAAGGTCTTGCTGCATGGAGAACTTTGCCAACAGCTGATGCCCAAAAGTGTCAGAAAGCGGAATAAAATTTTGTTTTATTTAATTAAATAAAATTGATTTTCAATTTTATTCAGCAGAAAGCTGAATAAAAATAAATAATGCAATTCTGTGGGCAGAAAAATCCCCAGTAAGCTCCACATCCTGGATAAAAATTCTAAATATTTTCTGTTTGGAATTCAGCCTCAAGCCAGGCCTGACTTGGGCAGCAGAGCCTCTGGTACAGCTTTGATTTCTGAGTTATTTCTGAGATACTCTGAATATTCTGCATGTGGGCCTTAAAAAGCAGATTATAACCTGCCAGCAGTAGGCAGGACTCGAAGCAAAATGCTGGAAAAACAAATTTAAGAGTTCACATCCTTTTTTTCTCTCTATCTGGGAGCCTTGAAACTGCACATTACACATCCTGTGTTTTCCTGAGACACACAAGGGACTCCCCCTGTGACCCCAAAGCCAGACTGAGCCTTCCAGGCAGGATTAAACTGCTTCAACTTTGGATTTATCCAACTCTTCCCTCACAGTTACAAGCTGTTATGCCACTCTCACAAGAGGCAGCACAGACCCAACGTGCCAAACACCTTCTTTGCAGGATTTGATGCCATAAATTGAATGTTTTCCCCTGAAGTGCTGCTCATCTGTGCTCGTGCAACATTTCAGCTGAATGCACAACCTAATGCTGCCAAAACAGCTCATTAATGGGGGCTCATCAAATTCATTACAGAAATAATATCCCCCTTGCTGCTCCTGGCTAAAAATTTTCATTTGTTAAGATAATTATGTTTTTACCAGGCTCTTGCATGGTCAAAAACAGACTCAGACCCTCACAGAAAGGAATTTTTGCACATTAAAGACAATTTTTGAGGGCTGCAGCCTGATGTGAGGGAGACACCACAGTGAAAGGTAACCTGTATTTTATTCTACCTTCCCCACGTATAAATTGAGTTTTCCTGGCACCTACAATTGATATTTTAGCAACTAAAAACAATGCAGCAACTCCCTTAGGTCTGCAAAAATGCAATTTCTCAGTTATTATTTCCATTTATCTGAATGGTGACTTCAAATGATCAGTAACTTCTTGCCAGCTCCCTCTCACTATGTTTCTGTTAGGAATATAGGGAAGTGATTTATTTCAGAGATGTGGAGTGAGGGAAATATTACTTGGGAAAAAAAAAAAACAAACCCACCCAGCAGGATTAAGAGTAACAAAACAAAAGGGAAAGTACCCAAAGTAAGAGCTTGCAGTTTATCTCACACAGGATCTAACAGCAGATTGCCAGCCCCAAATTTTTGGGAAATTTTTTCAGGCTCTTCAGAAGAGAAAGTTTAAAAAACCCCAACAGTTCAAGCGCCAAAGAAGCCCATAAAATCAGGAGGGAAAAATAATCTACTTCCTTACAAAGAGAAGCTGGGAAAAAAAGTTATGAAAATGGTGCCTTGGAGCACCCAGGTGTTCCAAGAGATTACAGAAAGTCCCAAGTGCTGCCTGTAAAGATCAGACTCAATTTGAGTATTCCCATGGAGCAGATCATCCATTCCAACTGCAGGAACTACCAAAAAAAGAGCAGATTTTGTTGGTCCCTCTATATATTAACACCATTTTGCTTGGAAACTCCAAACAGGAGCACATCCACACTGAAACCCAGATATTTTAAACCATTCCATCCACCGATTTTTGGGGTAAAAACATCATGATTTTAACCTGTCACCCTCTGGAGGGGCCACATCCTCGTGAGCTGCACCTACCATGGGGTAGTGTTATGTTTGCACCATCAATGATTGCTTGTGCCAGTTCGTGGTCGTTGCTCTCAAAGGCGTGGGCAGCAGCCTTGAGGGCATCCCAAATCTCCTTCCTGCCCTCGAAGGCCGGGGCTGTGTCCCAAAATTCATCCCTCTTACTGCGGAGCTGCCCGTCCGTCATGGGGTAATCGCTCTTCCATTTGGGTTTCTCCTTCTTCAGGGGCTGGTTACGACCAAGAGCCACTGCAGGGGACAAAGGAAAAAGGGAATTCATCAAAATGACACCACAAAATTGCTCTTTTTAGGATTTACAGTGATGCCTCAGGTAAATCTTTTATATTTTTCAGATTCTGTGCTGCTTTAGTGTGCGGGTCTGAGCTTCACATTAGGGATGGTGAGCTCTCTGCACAGAGCAGGGGGACAAAACAATTCCTGCTCCAGCTGGGGACCAAGGACAAATGATCCAAATCTCAGCCCCAAGAGCACAAACAACGTGGGCTGGAGAGAGAAAAACAAGCAGGATGGGACTGCATAGGCTAAAGCTGGAATGGGACAATGAACTCCAAGGTGCAAATGGAGCAGAACTGATCCAAGGGAGAGACCCCTGTGCCTGCTTGTGCATTTTGGGACCATTTTGGTTCATCTTGGGTGCAGCCCTGGCTGGGCTCTTGTGCTGCCCAAGGTGGATCCATTGAGCAGATCCTTTAATAAATCCCTGCTTTATTCTCTAACTCTGTTTAGTCTCTGTTCTAGGCCAGCCTTCCCAAGGCATCACCAGAGCTGAATTTGCAAGTCTGGTCCTTTTTGTTCAGCACCTCCCAGGTGATGCACTGAGAGGAGTGTTATTCATATAATGCTCATGGTTCAGATTTTCATTTCTTGAGAGAATTATGTTTTTACCAGTCTTGTATGATCAAAACCAGACTCAGAGTCTCCTCAATTTTCCCAAGAGGTCAAAGCACAGTGGAGTTTAGGAGGAGGGAGGTGATATGGATGTGGGGCATGCAATTGTTATTTGCTACTTTTAATTAGGAGCTGGCTTTGTTTCTGTGTAAATGCATCCTCCTGCTTACTGATTTCCCCTGGAAATCCAGGAATCCATCAAGGTTTAAAGAGCATTTTCCTCCTTCTCAATAAACACAGACTCATTGGTTTCCCTTTAACTACAGCTATTTTTGTGTAATAGCCACTTTGAGGTTATCACACAGGAATAAAAGTTGACAGATTAAAACTCCCTGCTCTCATCCCCATCAGTGCCTGGTGCTGCAGCAGGAGATTCCAAGTTCACAGGGGTTTTAAAGAGACCAAAATCCCACAGGAGGTTAAGCCACACACCCTTATTCAATCTGACCCCTTATGACCAAAGAATGATCAGCTTCCTTTGCTAACTCAGGATGACAGTCACAGTCATGAACCTAAAGTGTAAGACATGGAAAATAGGAGTTTGAAAAGGATTCCTGCCAGTGAGGTGACATTGCCAACTATGCAGAGGAATGAGCTTTCTTTGGATTAAAAAACATGGGAGAATGGTTTGGGTTGGAAGGAACCTTAAAGATCATTTAATTCCACCCCCTGCCATGGGCAGGGACACCTCCCACTATCCCAGCCTGCTCCAACCCCATCCAGCCTGGCCTTGGACACTGCCAGGGACAGGGCCACACAGCCAAGAATTTCTTCCTAATATCCAACCTAAACCTACTCCCTGTCAGTTTGAAGCCATTCCCTGTGTCCTGTCCCTCCATCCCTTGGAAATCCTCCCTCTCCCTCTGTAGCTCCTTCAGGCACTGCGAGGCCACACTGAGGTCACCCCAAAGCTTCTCCTCCCAAGCTGGACAATCCCAGCTCTCCCAGCAGAGCTGCTCCATCCCTCCACTCCTGGTGGCCTCCTCTGGAGGATACATTTGCACAGAAACAAAGCCAGCTCCTAATTAAAAGTAGCAAATGACAATTGCGTGGCCCACATCCACCAACTCCAGCTGCTCCTCCGCGTCCCACGCAGAACCCAACAATAATAAACTTCTGAATCCTTTCAAGTGACCACAAGCATTTATTGCTTTTTGTTTCCATGGGATTGCTTCCATGGGACTGCTTCCATTTGCTTTTCAAAGGAGTGCTGACCATTTAGCAGATTGCAGAGCAGCAAGCCCCAGTGTTTACAAAACACCAAGTTTCCTGGCACAGCCCAGCCCTTCCCAGTCCAAGGCTCAGCTGAGCACACGAAGCCTGGAAGATGATGCTGGGGCAGCCTCAAGCAATTGGGGTTGTGCATTAAACCCTGTACATTCTAAAATTCTAAAAACATGTGGGAAAACACTCCAACAATGAATTGTTTCCTTATTAAGGCTTAGCAGCCAGAACATGACATTTTTAGCCAGACAGAACAGGCCACACTGCAAGAAATTTGGGTCAGTGGATATCTTTTTTTCCATTCCACTTTAGCTCACATCTGTTTGAATCCACTCAATGGATGTTGATTTGTCCCACAGGGCCCTCTCCTTGTCCCCAAACATCAATTATGGAAGCAAGTTAAAGGCACTCCCTGCAGCCCCACTGCAAATCCAGCAGCCCACTCCTCTCCCTGCTTCCCACTCTGCCCCAGACAGCATCCAGATTTATTGAAAATTGATTTATCCTCACTCCAGCAGAGGCTCAGATCCTCAAGCCTCCACTAACTCCTCCCTGGAGATCCCATCCTTCCCACACAGAGAGCAGTGATGATAAATCCAGTGATAAATTCTTTTTTTTCCCGAGTTGGAAGGAAGGGTGGTGGAAGAAAGGGACTCTCCAAATGGCTCAAAAGCCAAATCCAGCCTAACAAGCCATCCATCCCAGCACTGAGCCTTTAAACACAACTTGGCTTCAGCACAAGCCAGTATTTAA
The DNA here is from genome assembly GCA_013400575.1 of Peucedramus taeniatus. Taxonomy (NCBI): domain Eukaryota; kingdom Metazoa; phylum Chordata; class Aves; order Passeriformes; family Fringillidae; genus Peucedramus; species Peucedramus taeniatus. The sequence continues at coordinate 19,178 of WBNO01001748.1, forward strand.
AAAGATCTTTGGCATGTTTATAATTTAATATAAGTGCTTCAAGGATCCCCAAAAAAGCTTTATGCCTTCCCTGAAGAAATATTCATTATTTAGCTCTGTGGATAGATGGGGCAGAAAGGATGAGAGAAGCTTACACTGTGTAAAAAAATAATGTGTAAAAATGCCCAAATATTTCTCTTTCCAGCCCATGTTTTAGTCACTAAAGCAAAACATGCAAATTTCTACAACCAAACTTATGGACCACATCAAAGGACTTTCCCTTTTCTGTTAACAAGGCTGATAAAGAAACAAACATCAACAGTCTGAACCACTTAAAAGTATTTAGTGTCAGTTTTCTGTTCCTCACTTTTGGAAGGAAATTAGAGCTCAAAAGGAAACGTTGGCTTCATCTAAGACCATGCACATCAGAGGCACCACCAGCTTGCAGGGTCCAGAAGAGAAAGCAGCATCCACATTAATTTTTCATCTTACATCACTTCAACATGAGTAAGAAATTATTAATACCCTGCTCGAAAGCAGGAATTGTTTTCTAAATGCCAAGAAGAAGGCACGTTCACTCTGAAGCAGCTCTCAAAGTCACCATCTCAGCAGAGGCCAGTGGTTGATATTTTTGGCAAGGGATTTATTTAGAAGGGAATATGGAAATCAGGACTGGTCTACTTTTCAAAAAGTGAAATATCAGCAGCCACACTCCAAAATGAGTTAGGTTGTTGCTCCAACAGCTCAGGTGTGCAGGTGGGGCTGTGCATCCCAAAGAGGGTAAGAAATCCACAGAATTTAGGGTGGAAAAGCTCTCCCAACCCATCGAGTCCAACCTGTGCCCCATCCCCAGCTTGTCCCCAGCCCAGAGCACCGAGTGCCACCTCCAGGAATTCCCTGGACACTCCAGGGATGGGGATCCAAACCTCCCTTCCAATGTCTGCTTGAAATGTGGTGATGGATCAAAGACTGGACACAAACTCTTGGAGTTCTTTTCCAATCCTAATGATTCTGTTTAATGTCTCAAAGTGCCCCAGATCAGTGGCACACAAGCCATGGGCTGTTCCTGTAGGATTCAGCAGCATTACCTGTTTTCCCTTCACAGGCAGAGTGCTACCCTGGGATCCTCGAGGCAGCTGCTCCTGTCTGCCCCACTGAACTCCTGGCAGGCTACAAAGTCTGATTTTTCGGAAGGAAAAATGCATTTCTCCAATCCTTGCAGACTGTTTTATAACCTGAATTGTAAATTTATTTCCCTTCCCCGCAGCTTCCCATCAAAGCAATGAATCTGTAAGGTTATCTCTGCTCCTTATGCAGATAAACCCAGATATTTAAATCAGTTTCTTAACAGAATGTCAGGAAATGTCTCTGTGGAAGTTCTTTGGAGCAGCTGGTGTGTTTGTTATGTCGCTATCACTGTGGATATCACTGTGGATATCACTGGTGCCTCTTCTGAGCAGGACCAGCTGAGCAGGAGCAGCTGCTGCCACAGGATTCTTGTATTAAAAGCCAATATCCAGCTACACAATGCGCAATTCCTAATTTATACCTGCCTGAATTACAGCACTCCATCATCAAATTGGGAATATTTCAGCCCCAGAGGGTTTTGTGTCAAAACAAAGATGGCAAAGCTGAGCCAGGGGACAGCTCAGAGCTCTGGAGAAGGGCAGAACTTCTCCCTGCTTCAGGTGTGACCTGAATCTTCCTCCTCCCCACTTTCTGTCCTGCCAGGTAACCCTGTATGAGACCCCAGATCTGGAGCAGCCCTGAAGCAGCTGAGCTCAAATCTTAATTATTAGTGGAAACACCTCTGCTGCCATCAGCCTTACGTGAGTTTTCCTCCCACCCCATTCCTTCAAGCATCTTTCACCTATTTCTAAAAATAAAGTTAGGACGCAAATTCGGCTGTTCAGTCCCTGCGAGTGCTCCACAGTGAATTTCCTCCTTTCCCTTGCAAACACAAGCATATGTTGCTTGCAGCATTAGCCTTTTACAGCTTTTGTAAAAAGCGGGGGAAACTGGCCCAATCTGGTGGTGGAAAAGTTTCCAGGCACACAAAACCCACCCAGGGCATGGAGAACCCAGGAGGTGCCACCTGGATTGGACATGCTCCACTTCAGGCTGGTGATCTCCATGGAGAACCCAGGAGGAGCCACCTGGATTGGACATGCTCCACTTCAGGCTGGTGATCTCCATGGAGAACCCAGGAGGTGCCACCTGGATTGGACATGCTCCACTTCAGGTTGATCTCCACGGGTTCATCAGCAGCTGGAGTTACAAGAACAGGGCTTGGCTGTGCTTCCCAAAATCCCTGCAGATTTGTGGGAGGATGGACACACAGCCAGAAAGCACCAGGGAGGGATAGCCCATCAATGGAACAGTTAAGAGCAGATAAGGCAAATATCCCAGAATCAAAATGGTGAAATGCTGCAATAAGAGAATCTGGCAAGATCTGGTCATATTTTCTTTGTCTTGATTAAGAAAATATCCAGGAGATGAAGCCAACTGCTCAAGTGGTGAGAGATTGAAAAGGCTTGGAGTGACCTGTGAGGAAAGGAGCAGGAATGCCCAGGAGAAGGAGAAAAGATCACCACAAGCTTCTGAATGGGAATGACACCTTCAGGAGCTGCTGTGGGTGGAAAAGATGGGATTTGAGGGTTTTCCATAAAATGATGAACTGTGAAGGGAACAGCAGAGCCCCAGAGCTGCAGAGGCCAGGAAGGAGAACAGCCAGGCTGGTTTGGGGCTGCAAACACCCCCAGCCCCAGCAGGAGAGGGGATGTCCACCCAGAAGACCCAGCTGGAGAAACCTCAGCAATGAGCTGAAGGCAGCCAGGAGAAGCTAAGGAAATGTTTTACAAATTTGAACCAATGATCAAAACTATTTTCTTTACCAGACTGCTTCTCTGTTGAGGCTCAGCTGCTAACAAAGTATTTTTCTATCACAAATTAAATGCAAATAATGGTTTGCTACCCAGAAAGTTTCTTTTAGTAATAGTCCCAAGGGCTCCCCTCCCCACAATCACCGAGCACTTCTCTACTTAATCAAATGAGTCCCATTTGAAATCCATTTTGCTCCAATTTCCTCATGAGGTACCTTGTAATTTGGTATCAATATCACACAGTTCATCCTAAACATTTTCTTTGCGTCGTTCTCCAGTGTAATCCTGAATTACAACTGTGCTTGGAAGAGCCAGCACAAAGGAAAAGTGCAAAAACCCAGGGAAAACAGAGGGAGAAAGGGAAAATTCAGTGCATTTAAGCAGCAGACAATTTGAATTACATTAAGCAATACAGGCTTACACAATTTCAATTACATTAAATAGCACAGGTGTACTCAACAACAGGAAAATGGCAGAATTTTATCTGTTTATTGCTGATTTTCAGCAATTTTCTTCTTAAGGTGGTTACATTTTTCCAAGGTAAAAAGAGGATTTTGGAACAGAAGTGGCACTGGACAGTGGCAAAGACCTAAAAGTGAAATATTAGGACAATTAGGCTTTCCTACCAAGGAAATGAATTAACATTTCTAAGTAGCCTGTGTGAACTTTCCAAATAAATACAGATAGAAAGATAATGCTTGAAACTAAGTCTAGTTTTATGTTTTTTTATGAGGGTAAAATGAACACTACTTCCCTGGTAGAAATTCAGGTTATATCTTGAAATAGTTGTGTACTAAAACACCAGGCTGCAGACTCAAAGCAATATTATAAAAGTGTAGGCAAAGGTATTAATTTTGAGCCAAGTAACAAACTGTGAAGCTTTTCAGAGCAGCAAACCCAGCACAGACACATCAGCACACAAGAAATAAACCCCCAGCCAACCCCTGAGCAATTTCCCTTTTCTCCCACCTGAAAGGAGGTGAAAAAAGGAAGAAAATAAACAAAAAAAAAAATCAGATGGAGAGGGGAAGAAGCAGCAGGGCCATTGGGCTGAGCAGCAGCATTAAAGCCAGGCTGGTGCTCTGTCAGACACCAGGTGCTGGTGCTAAATGATGGATGTGGTGCCTCTGGGGACAACGGGGACAATCAATCACTGGTGCCACCCATGCTCCCAGCCTGGCACTCAGTGCTGGGCAGGAAATCCTTCCCTGCTTCTCCTCAATTCTTACCCAACACCAAAAATTGCCCAGAAGAGGCTGCAGGGAGTAAAATGCAAGTTCCTCTGGTAATTCCAGGCAGCTCTGGACAATTTATCCCTGCTTTGTCCACACATTAAACTTTCCTAACACTAACCCTAACCCAAACCTTCCCTGAGTCAATCCAGAGGCTTCTCAGCATGGGAGATAAAAAATGAGAGGATGAGGGTGCATAAATGAGCTGGACAAAGAGAAAAACTGACTCTAATTAGCAGCTATTCCACTGGATTTTCCATTTCTCCCATCATTTTCAGCAGAAGCTGCAGAAGAAATCAGGAGATTTCCAGGCAGCTCATCACTCATCACCCCTCAGAGGAGCCAGCAGAGTTGCAGCAAGAAATAAAAGCTTCAGTTTTGAAATCTGCTCCCTGGGTGGTATTCCAGAGATCCCAGCTGATCCCAGCACAGGCAGGATCTGCTCAGGTGAGCACAGCCCTGGGATGTCCTGAACAGAACTGAAACCAGGTCAGGGCATTTTGTCTGACCTGAGGGTGCATCCCCAGCCCAGAGCCAGCTGACAAGGGGGAATTTAGGCTGGATTATGAATAAATGATTCCCTGTGAGGGTGGGCAGGCCCTGGCACAGGGTGCCCAGAGCAGCTGTGGCTGCCCCTGGATCCCTGGCAGTGCCCAAGGCCAGGCTGGATGGGCTTGGAGCAGCCTGGGACAGTGGAAGGTGTCCCTGCCCTGAACAAGATGATTTTTAAGGTCTGTTTCAACCCAAGCCATTCTTTGTTTCTATGATTATTACTTCCAAAAGCTCTGTGGGTACTCCTGAGTGCTGCCTGCCCACCCAGCCTCCTGCTGGCAGCACAAGCAGAGGATTCTCAATCATCTTGATTAAGCTCATGATACAACAGCTCCTCTGGACAGAGAAAAATGTCCCAGGGAGGGAACACCTTTGTGGAGTCACCACATCCTCAGTGCCTCGGTCAGGAGGTGAGCAGGGATGAGGAAGGGAGCAGGGCACAGGCCAGGGGATGCCCATCTGTCTCTGTTATTTCCCAGCACAGAAACCCTGGAGCCCTTAACTCAGCTTGCCTGAGCTCAGGTCCAAAAGCAGGAGCTGTAAAACCCGGCTCAGAGTCAGCCCCAGCCTCCCAGGGAAGTTCACTGAGGTGAAACAGCTCCAGGGGACAGACATTATCAACACAATTACCTGTCAGTACTGTTTACACTGGAATTTAAACTGCTCCTATCTCTGGCAGATGAATGTTTTCAGCTGGATACAGCACAGGATAAAGATTTACCCATCTCCTACTCCAAGAGCTTCAATCTGCACCATCTACACAGCACAACTGGGCTACCTTTCTTAAAAGCTATGACAAGAACCATTAAGGGAGCTGTCAGCAACATGAAGAATATTCTGTCTGAGACAGGCTGCACAGAGCACAGGTTTGCTGTGACTTCTACAGCTCTTAAACTCCAGCTCAATTGCAGCTAAGCTTGGCAGCAGGGCAGCCCCACACCCAAAACAAGAGCAGCACAGAACAGGCAGAGCTCTGGGAATGCAGTGGGAAGCTGCATAGAGTTTATCTGCAAAAAAAACCCAACAAACCCCCAAAAAAACCCCACCCCAGAGCTTTCTGTATCTCAGCATGAGGAAGAATGCAACTCAGCAACTTCACTTTTAAAGCACTGAAAGAAAGCCTTTTGTGTCTCAATGTCCCTTCAGCTCACAGGGAAACTTTAGACACATCAGATAAAAGGGTGAGTTCCTGACTGGACAACCTGTGCTGGTGCACTGCTGGGACAGGGCACTGCCCACTGCTCCAGGCTCATGAGCAGCATGGATTTAACACCAGGAAATGTCCAGTTCCAGCTGCAAATGAACAGTTCAGGCTCACAAATTCTCTTCCTCCTTGAGACTGTTCTCCCTCTGACCTCTGCACAAGAAGCAGCTGCATGAACTGCTAAAAGAGAGATTTAAAGTTCACTGGGGGCTGACACCACAGAATCACTGAGGTTGGAAAAGCCCTCCAAGATCACCGAGCTGTGCTCAATGATCACCTTGTCACCAGCCCAGAGCCCTGAGTGCCACATCCAGACCTTCCTTGGGCACATCCAGGGAAAAGGAGCAGCATCAAAAATCTCCCAGTGCCAAGAGCATCCCCACACATTGACAAATGAGTTCTGTGTGCTTTGAGCAAGGCCAAGGCGCGGTTTGGCTCAGCAGGGTTTAAAACAAAGCCTGGCTTTTCTCTTGGCTGAGCCATGGGAGCGGTGTGGCCAGTGCTGGCCTCTGTCACGCAGCCACAGCCTGGCCACACGAGGCCACCACGAATTCTGAGCTGGGCAAGTGACACAGGACCATCTGTTGGACATCTGGGCTGCATTTAACACACCACAAGTGCCTCCAACATCAGCAAAATTTTCAAGGGAAAAAAAAAAAATAAAATCAAAGGCAGCCTTATCTTTCACCCTGCCAGAATGACAAAAAATATTTGGCTGATGGTTTCTTCAAACCCTGATGAGGTGTGATGATGCTGAAAGCACCCAAGACACCCTGCTCAGCAGGCCCTCGTGCAAAGGGTGTTTAAATGTGGGGCTGAACCTTCTGGAGACCTTCTGGATGGTGCCACCAGGGAATTTCTTTTACTAGAAGTAAACCCAGAGTTCACAAAGTCATTGCATGGTTTTGGTTTGAAGGAATCTTAAAACTCATCCAGTCCCAGCCTTTGCCATGAGCAAGGACAGTTTCCACTATCCCAGGTTGCTCCAAGCTCCAGCCTTGGACATTTTCAGGGATGGGGCAGCCACAGCTTCTCTGGGAAACCCATTCCAGGGCCTCCCCCACCCTCACAGGGAAGAATTCCTTCCCAATATCCATCTCTGTCAGTGTGAACCCATTCCCTTTGTCCTGTCACTCCAGGCTCTTGTAAAATTCCCTCTCCATCTTCCTCAGGTTTTTCCCTGAGGTAAAACTGCTCAGGAGCCAGCAGTGTTCAGACCCCATCTCAGCACAGCCTTCATTTGGCTTTGCTGCATTAAACCCTTCTAGCAAACCCTGGAATCTGGGTAATTCAAGGTATAATGCTCAGGACAGATGGCCAACTCCGTGTTCCCAAGGATTTTTTGGCTGAACATGCCACGCTTGCCATGTCACTGGTGCCAGCACAGCAGTCACAAATTCCAGGAGGGAAGGACCAAAAAAAAGCCTCCAAGTTGGTGGCTGTTTTTACAATGACCAGTGATTAAATTAGCTTAGTTAAAGGATCTAACACCATGTCTTGAATTTATTCCAGTGTCACAGTTATTGGCAGGGATAAAGTTTCACATGAGCCAATTAACTAAATGCACTATTACTGTATCTCAGCTGCTTAAGCTCATCAGTTAATTAAGAGCTCAGTGTAAGCTGAAAATAGGAATCTTACCTGACACACATCCCAAACATACATTATCTTAATGATTTAATTTTACACTTCCATATTATGTTCCTCAGGTGCCTGAGGAAGACTGAAAGGAAATTGTTTGGTTTCAAGAAAAGTGAAAGTGAAAGCCACATAAACATTTGCAGATTTCACCTAAGAAATTGGATTTCTAAGAACTATACTTGCTGCTTTATTCAGCCCTATTTTACAGGGTAGTTTTTCATAGTAAAGTTAATATTTCCCATTCAATTTTGAAACTCAACTCCTCTCTGTTCTGCTGGGCAGTCATCCCCCAGGAAACTGCACTGGATAAAGCTCAACAGCTGGAATTTAGTGTAGAACACATGACCAACCTCTTGGCCACAAGGAATTCCTACCCTTCAAGTACACATTTTGTTAAGAAATCCACATTTATCCCCGAGTTAGAGGCAAGTAATAACAGATAAGGACATCAGTGGATTGCTCACATAATTAGAAAGCAATCTAAGCTAAAATGAAAAACATGCAAGCCTTTGTTGCAACTTGTATAGACGTCTTGTACATCCAGGGGAAAAAAAACCCCAAACCAACCCAATCCTGTAAACGGGAGCACGTGAATAAAGCAGCCTTAAACTCCATCATTTCAAGGCCTTTTTATCCCCCTGTGGAAGTTCTTGGGGGAAAAAATAGCCCTGTTAGAGCCTCAAGGATTATTGATGTAATCAGAGAATGGTTTGGGTCGGAAGGGACCTTGAGGGACATCCAGTGCTACCACCCCCTGCCGTGAGCAAGGACACTGCCACTGTCCCAGGTGGCTCATCCAGCCTGGCCTTGGGCACTGCCAGGGATCCAGGGGCAGCCACAGCTTCTCTGGGCATCCTGTGCCAGTGAATCCAACCCTGTGCATGTCAAATCCCCCCAAATTAGGAACTGAATGGAGGCCTCCTCCTCGCAGCAGTGCCGAGCACAGGCAGCACCTTCTGAGCTGGAAGGAGCTTGGAGGAAGCACAGGAAACTGCCCTCTTCATTTAAATTGCTGAAATGAAGGGAGATTAAAGCAGCCAGAGCCTTTCCACCTTTAGCAAATTAATCTGATCTCTTTCAGAAGTCCCTGAGCACACGAGGCTTTAGCTCTATTAATGGCCTGAGTGATGCTTGCTCAGTGTTTCCTACGGACACAGCAGCCCTTGAGTAACTTCCTTTCAAAGGCAGGGATCACAGAATTTGATTGAAAATGCATTTAATTCTCCACAGCTCAGGGCAGGCTCAAAACTGGCAGCACAGGGATGGTGCTGGCAATGCTCTCAGTTGTTCCATATCCAGCTGAAGAAGAACTGAAGCAGGGCTTGGCCATGGGCTGTGCTTGTCTTTTCTAAAAAAGTCCTTACCAGAATGCTCAAGGAGCTTATTTCTCCTGTGGCATCACTGCAAAGCAAGAGCAGAGCTCTTCGTCAGGACAGATGCACTTTTCCTACTTTTTTCCCATTATTTGAGATATAATTGATGTAATAACAGATTAAATAAGTGTGTGAAGATGCTGGGCTTTAAAGTGTCTGCAAGAGAAGTTCTGAGTTGAAGCCGAACTCTCCATTATTAGACAGATTCTCTTCTCAACCCCGCTCCTCTTTCTGCAAGGGAAAATAGTTTCAAATTAAGGATGAGGAGTTTGGCAATGAGAATGCTTTATTAAAGAGATTCTTATTTCAGCCATCTGAAAACAAGAGCCCACCTCTCCCACGGTTTCTCAGGGCAGGTGTGATTATTTGGTTTAGGGAAAGGAACTCCTGAAAGCATTGGGGAAATCAAACCCCAACACCCAAATGTGCTGATTTCACTGCAGCAGTGGAAAGGATTCATAAGAATGGCTGCATTGCAAGTCCATGACAAATTCACTAATTACTGTGCTCTAATGAGCAAACCATGCCCAGGAAGTGCTGATTCCACAGCTCTGAACAAAGGCATCTCAAAGCCCAGAGCAGCAGAACTGGGGCCACTTTCAGACCTGAGGATGAGCAGGAGAAAAATGCATTAGAAACTGTTCCAATCTGAGCAGCACCCACACAGCTCCCAGTTATTAGTATTAAAACTGCCTTTAACACTCAAAAATCCATGAAATATCTTGATAGAAAAATGCTCTGTGAGGAAAAGGGCTCCTAATTTATTAACCTTCAACAGAAACCAGCAAAAGTTGGAAAGTTTTAAAACACATGAAAAGAAATGGTGCAGGTCCCTAAACCTGAAGTGCACGGCAAGAGTCCCCTCAGCTGGAAAAAATCCCCTGATTAATTCATAATAACGAAATGAGACGTGGGAAAGAAGGAAGGGTGAATGCAGTGAGCAGAGAGAAATGCACTTTATCAATGGGAGATGAATTCAGCCTGGAAATTTGGCAGGCAGAGCAATCAGATAGCGACAGAATCCTTGAGCAGGCAAACCTGGAAAGAGTTTCAGGACAAGATTAGATCAGTTGGTAGAATTTCTAAGGCAGAATATTCTGTTTGACACAGCACTGAAGCAGAGATACAGAAGCCTTTGCCATCTTGGATTTTGCAGAACTTTGTTTTAAGCTGAATTGTCACTACTTAATACTTAATGAAATGGAATTTTTTACTTATTGAAATGGTTTTTTAACAGGCTCAATTATCAGATCAGCAGCTCAGCATTCCTCTGGACAGAGCTGCCAAGAGTTGTTAAAGCAGGACACTGGCAGCAAACAAAAAACTTCCTCCCCCACCCCGAAATATCTACAGTATTTTCCTAACTAATGTGAGCTCAATGCAAATGATTAACTCTTGGTAATAAGTTTCCCAGCACAATAAGATAAAATGCTAATGTGGTTCCTTCTCCAGTCCTGCAGCACACCAATCATCAGGAAAAACATGATCAGAGTCAGAAAGAGTTGCAGTTGCATTCCTAAAATAAAACACCTTCTTTGGGATGGATAGAGCAGAAAAAAATAATTTTATAAAGGAACCTGTTGATTTCCCAAAGCAATATTGTGAAGGAGTTGTGGTAAGCATCAATTTAAATAAGTTTAAATTAAAAATTCTTGAGGAAATTTGCTCCCTGAGAACTGATTGTGACTGATCCTGGGATGGATGAAGGCTGGGACTGGGGAGTGTTTGGAGCCCACTCACTCCTGCCATGCTCAAGATAAAAAAGAGAAATTTGGGTTCCTGTTTAAGTGGGTGATTGTGTTTTCTCCACTGCTGAGCACCAACATTCCAAAACCCAGCAGATTATTTCAATTTTCAAGCTGTCAGAGTGATAATTTAATCAAAAGCCACGACTTCTCCTCCTCAAATTAAACCCAATTCCTACAACACCAATGTTTAGGAGAATTAGAAACGGCACAAAACTTCCCAGGGAGCCAGAGCAAAAACAGCCCTTGAGATTCACCTCTAACAACAGCTGAGAAGAAGAACCTGTAATGCTATCTAAAGGTTTGTGTTATTTAGGAGAATAAAAAACCTAAATACAGTCCAAGTGTTTTTAGAGCTTTACAGAAAATAATCTCTGTCTACACTCGATTAGAAAGCCTCTATTCCAAGGCAGAGCTCAAGAACTGAAAGCTTATTTACAACTAAAGGATTTTTATTCTGGTACTGCCTTGTAGCACCAAACCACAACAATCTGACAATGCTGCTGCTCCTTTTTTTATTCCCAGCTGCCAGACTAAAATCTTGTATTCCCTGTTCTATTTTGCAGGAGTTTCAGATAAAGCCAAACCCGTGCCTGGAGTATTTTTGGAGCTATTTTAATGTTGTATTAAAAGGAGAGCCCTGGATACACACAAGGAATGAGATTTCTTGGGATGCACGAAGGCAGCAAAAAATGGGATTTTGCTGTAACATCCACATGGGGCCATCCAATCTGTGACTGACTGGAAGTGGGTGACTTCAGTCAAGCAATAATCATGTGGTTTTCTGTTGAAATTCAAGCTTTTTTGGCACTAGAACTACTTTTAGATCTGGATAAACACACAATGGAGATCTATGGATGTGAAAAACACACAAAAGAGTGAGAACTCATCTCAAATGAGCATTTAAACCTGTCTCAGGATAATATCCAATATTGATCAGCACTTCACAGAAGGTATTTTTGTTCTAAAAGCACTCGTATTTATAGCAACCCATGTGCTTTTAACGAACTTATGTGGGCACAGAGCAAAAAAAAAATTCACAAAAAAAAATCAGTCTGCTACGTGCTTCACTGAGCCAAGTCATCAACATGCAACTCACGAGTGAAATCTAACTCTTCAAAAAAATAAAGTTTAAATAGCTGTGACAGCTTTCCTCTTCTTCAGCCCTCCCAGTGCTCCCCCTCAGCTGGGGGCTGTGATTTTTCCACCTGTTCCAAGAGCAAGTTTGGTCATTTCAGGCACTGGGAGGATGGAAATGCCCAGGGAAAGGGAGATTTTGGCCCAGCCTCAGCTATGGGGGCACTGGCAAATCTGGGAATGCTGCTCCTTGGAAGTGGGAAGCACTGGAGAGCTCAGCTGAACGTGTTTGACTCTGAAAAATATAAAAACTAAAACCTGAGGCATCAGCAGCAGATTCTGTGCTGCTTTAGTGTGCAGGTCTGGGCTTCATATTAGGGGATGGTGAGCTCTGCACAGAGCAGGGAGACAAAACAATTCCTTCTCTAGCTGGGGACCAAGGACAAATGATCCAAATCTCAGGCCCAAGAGCACAAACAACGTGGGCTGAAGAGAGAAAACCAAGCAGGATGGTGTGATGGTGTGTATTTCTGTTGAGTTTTACTGTTGTTGTATTTTAAAGGTTAATAATTTTATGTCAGTTAACATAATGGTTTGCCCCATGTTCACCCCTATTTCTTTCCCTCACGTTGGTTTCTCCCGAGTTGTTTTTCTCCAAGTTTTCCCGCCACTCAGGGTGCCCTCAACCTGCTCTTCCCTCCCTTTCCCTACATGGCTCTGTCAATCCTTGTGGTGCTGCCCCTTCCCTGTTAAGCTTGCCCTTCCCAGTTTATTCTAGAAACATCTATGTCTGTAACCCCCATTCCCAACTGTTTATTGGTTGTTAATGCCTTCCCCCACCCCTGTATTACCCCTATTGGTTCTGTTAAGTTAGTGATTATCCCTTTTCTGTTTTCCATTGGTTGGTGTGCGTTCCCACCTCCCTGAGGTAAAGGGTTCATTTTGTCACTTTGTCCTGACCCCTTCAGACAGCTGCTTTCCCTTGGAGAGAATAAAACTCTTTAGAACTTCAGACAAAGTGTCCACTTCTTTGTTTTGGGATTCCTCACAGCTACTCCTCCAGGCAGCTTCACCCACACAGCTGCCCTCACGGCCACCCACAGAGGTCTCAGGGGAGACTTGGGGGTGGCCACTCTTGTGGCTTCCACCGTCACTTTGGGGCACGCTAGTCAGCCCCGAGGGGTTGCCCAGTGGTGACAGGAGATAGAAGCTACAGGATGGGACTGCAGAACCTAAAGCTGTAATTGGACATTAACTCCAATACGCAAATGGAGCAGAACTGATAAAGTGACAGACCCCGTGACCTGTTGACCATTTTGGTTCATCTTGGGTGCAGCCCTGGCTGGGCTCTTGTGCTGCCCAAGGTGGATCCATTGAGCAGATCCTTTTAATAAATCCCTGCTTTATTCTTTAGCTCTGTCCAGCCTCTATTCTAGGGCAGCCTTCTCAAGGCATCACTGTCCCCAAATTTATCCCACCTGGGAATTCATCCAGCCAGGGAAACTGCACCCAACCTTTGGTGCTTTACAAACTGTGCTTCCCAAAAAACATTTCCCAACTGCTTCTTCCCATGTCTTCTCACCCTGGGGAGGGGTAACAAGCTGGGAGCAGCCACAGCTATGCTAGGCAGGAATGGGATTTTTACCTGCACTAAAATAATATCTAAAATATGTTTGCATGTTTGAAGATTTAGGTGACCCCTCCCACTCAGGGCATGTCCTCTCTGAGGACAGGGATGCAGTGCAATGGCTCAGGAGCATTTGAAAGCTCAATATTCTGCATTAAAGACACTCTTTTGACATACCCAGCTTCTGTGTGCACCTAAGAGAGAGAAAAACACACCCAAACCCACTCTGAAGGCAGGAATCCAGCACGTGTGACACAGACAGTGCTCGGCGACAGCTTTTCCAGGAAGTGCTTTGTGCAGCCAGTGCATTGGAATTAACAATTTTTCCTTAAATTCTCCAGCCAGCCATTATCCTGTGCTTGCTGATGCTCTGCTGCAGGCTCAGGTGCTCCCACAGCAGCGTGGGGCCAAAAAAACAATTGGCAGAGAGGAGAAAATGGCATTTGGCAGCTGCAGGTACCCTCTGCTATTCTGTAGGTGCTCTTTTGCACAGAGTCTGTATTTACCCACACGGGCAGGAAATCACAGGAGATGAGAGCTCTGTGGCAGGGAAATAAAGCAACAAAGTAAATGCCACGGAGAGATTCTTCTGCTGAATCCACAGTGCCCTTCATCACAGCATGGGAGCAGAGATGGAGCTTCATGACTGGATTTTAAAAATAGAAAGGTAACAAGCTTCCAATCCCAAAGTGCTGTGCTCTGCTTCCGATGCCATTTCAGGCCCTGGGAGTGCTCTCAAAGAGCACACAGCTCCTCTGGGAAAAGGTGAAAAATGCCTCCCTCCAGAATCTGTTGTCTGAACTAAGAGAATTATTTATAGTTGCCACATTTATTATACATTATTATAAACTGGAAGCTGTTACGAGCTATAAAATGTTTATCATTTCAGGGGATGAAAAGTAATTTATTTATAAAAAAGTGGTGGTAATGCTAGGCTGAGTATATATGTTTTAAGAGTAAACTTTCCTGTTAAGCATGTGCAGAGCTACCATGCTCTGTGTGACACATTTTCCCATTTTAGCCTCTAATCTTTTCCCCCTGGGCACTACCTGTTCTTGCTGCAAACTACTGAAGCATTTTTCACTACCATTTGTGAAGTGCCTCTGCTTTCATGGTTGAGAATGTGGGGGAAAACCACATGACAGATCATGCAGAAACTCCCCAAATCCCCTCCCTTCCACCTCATCTGCAGCACAAGGATGTCTTTATACGCACACAGATAGGCACATATAAAATCCTCCAGCACATCTGAGATTCTCCAGGAGCAAAAAAAAAAAAAATATCAGTGCTTCAGAGCTGTGCCCATCTCCTCCCACAAATGGCTTTCAAGCAGGGCTTTGAATTTTCCTTTTTAAATCCTGTTCACTGAGGAGAGGGGGAGATGGGCAGGGAAAAGGACACCGAGAGAAGGCTGAAGGGAGGAGCTGCTAAAACTGCTCTAATCCACAATCCCAGCAGCATTTCTGCTTTGGGAAGGACGATTTCCAAATGTTTTCCATCAGGCCTGAGAGGTCAGCTGGATGTGGAGCAGCTCCTGCAAATTGATAGCATCCAATAATTGCTCCTGCATTTATTACCTGCAGAACCTGCAGTGCCCTTGCATTTCCCAGGGCTGGGAAGGCTCAGGATGAGACTGATGGCATTTAAATATTTAAGGTAGTCTAAGAAACTTCATTCTCATTCAGCATTTGAGACAGTTTTTAATTTGCTCCTAAAATGGGGGACAGAAGAAAAACACTTCCTGCAGTTTGCTGTGCCCCATCTTTTGTCCAGCTCTCACTTGCATTAAATTTGAGTGTGCCAGGGCCAGCATAAGGCAGCAACTGCAAAATTCAGGTCCCAGCTGAACCTTAAATAAACACAAGAGAGATTTTCCCTGCACACAGGTCAAGCAGTGCAGTGTCAGCTGACATCCTGTGCTGGAGGTGTTTCCACATCCAGTGCCATGAGCATTCCTGCTGCCTTGGGATGCAGCCCTGCAGGAGGCTTTGGATCCATCACCTCTTCTGCTATGGATAACTCAGTCTGAAACACTGAATTACACTGCAAACACAATCCCCACGTGAGGGGAACCCTTTTTGTTTTCTTAAAAAACAAGAAAACAAACCAAATTTAAAAAAAAATCCCTAACAAAACTGACAGTTCATTTACTTCCTAAGTAGTGGAACGCTTCTGTTTTGTCAACTCTAAATTGCCAGACAACACAGAAGCAGCAGATGAAACTGTAACTGAAAACCCCTGAGTGCAAGAAAAGTGTTTTATTCTACAGTCAGGAACCAGGGTACTGATTCCAGCTTTTTTATTCCTCCACCCCCTGCACAGAACAGCCTTTCCCTCCTGATTTTGGGTGACTGAACCTCAGCACTCTCATAATGAGTCTTGCAGAGTCCTCCAGAGCTCCCAGCAAACCCCACAAACCTCCCCAAGCACCTGCACGTAGGGAAGGTGAAGGGGAAGCAAAGGATCCTCCCTGACTGGACATTCCATATCCAGGGGATGCTCCAAGGACACTTCCCTGCTCCATCCTGGCTACTGGGGGGACAGAACATCCCCCCAAAAAATCCCCCCACTTTCCTGTAGGAGCCAGAAATTATTGGGGAAAAAAAAAAAAAAAGGAAAACCCCAAAATTAAAAAAAAAAAATAAGAGATAAAACCCAACTGAAATACTTGCAGCAAAGGAGGCTGAATTTTAAGGCAGTGACTTTAATTTGCCAAGGTGGCAAATTGAAAATAATTTGTTTAAAAATGTATCAGACATTTATACAATGTCTGTCTAGAAAAGAGGATGAAGGTGATTGTTACATCACACTCTAAATTATAAGGAGGAGTTATATTCTCAATCATGGTCATTTGCTCATGAACTTTCCAATCTTTATATTCTTTCTTTGTTAGAGGTAACCAAAGCAATTAAGGCCAACTTGACCCTTCTTTGTACCTCAAGAAAGAAGACTCACAGGAATTTGCAACTTAACTGCAAGGCAAATCTGTATTTCAAGCTTCAACTGTATTATAATTTGTGACTCATAAATTATATTATTCAACATTCACATGAAAAATAATAGCTATCACATTACTTGCTGCAATGAGAGTGGATGGCTGCTTTGTAGAGTTTATTGAAACTGGCAACTAATAATATTTTCTATTTATCAAAAATCTCCAAAGCACAATGACTGTTCAATTTATTGTATTTAACATTCAGTGAAGGAGGATGTTGTCGTTTTCAACACTGCAATCCCAAACAGAGAAATTAAAATAAATCACTTCATCTAGAAGCCAAACAAACAATTACATGAAGGAATCAGCCAAAAAGGAAACCAAACAGCTTCGTTTGCCAGCCCTTATTAACAGCAAAAATAACACTTTATTTCGGTTTCTGAGAGCTCCTTGTTATCACCTGGAAAACAAAACCGAGTCTCATAGTTTACAAATGAAAAGTGTCACAGCAGCAGAGTGACACACCAGGAGATGAACACTTGGGACTGAATTATCAGGGGTTGTCAGCACCCATTCCCAGATCCTAATAACCTCCAGGAGGCTGTGGGTGCCCAGCCCTCAGGAAATAAGAGTTATTAAAGGCTGCTTTTATTCCAAAGCCCTGATAAAACCCACATTTAACTCTTGTGGAAATCACAGACTCGTTTAGGTTGGAAAAAACCTTTAAGATCATCATTAACCCATCACTGCCACCTCTAAACCACGACCCCAAGTGCTCCATCTTACATCCTTTAAACACACCCAGGCATGGAGCAGGAAGGATTTGGAGCAAATTTCAGAGCCATGCTAAGCTTTTTTGGTTATTCCATTAAAAAAAACCCAAAACCGAAACCAACACTACAAAACACCCCACAGTAGGACCTAACAGCAAAAGCCAGCTCTGATTTATTAATATTTCTGCCAGCCCTGTATTCCAGACCAGCAGGAACTACCTGAAATCCAGAGGTGCCTCTTTCAGATGGCAGTGAAAAACCATCACAGCCTGCACCCAACAGCTCCAACCCACTGCAGAATCCCTCTGGGAGACTCTTTGTGTGCTCCAGTACAAAAGGGAGGCACCAAATGCTCTTAAGTGCTCAGTCATGGGCTGCTTGTTTAACCCCCCCGTGCCAGCCAAGCAGAGCCCTGCTGTATTAGTGCAATTGTGAGCAACAAATCTCACTGCTTAATATGCAAATTCCCCTGGTCAGTCTTGCAGAGAAGCACCATGAAAGCAGTTATTGTGACTTCCAATTAGCCATGTGATACGCAGCCCTGCACAGCACTCAAGGAAAATATTTAAGAAACTGTTGTCCAGTTGCTGAGAGCAGAGGTGGAGCACAATATTTGCCTTTCTCCGAGTTAATGAAGCTCCAGCACTGCATCAAACTCCACGGGAGGAATTGATAGTTTGAATAATCTCTCCCATTCTGGCAGCCTTATTTCCACTTGGCCCTGTTCTCGCTGCTGGGTGATGGGGGCAGCAGGAAAGAAGACAAATTTCAAACAGAATCAGCATCTTTGCTCCCAAGGAAAGGCGACAAGAACTGCAGCAGGCAGGCGAGCACCATGTCAAGGAGAGCTCAGCTGCAATCAGACAGCTGCAGCCAAAATCCTTAATCTGGAATGACTTGTGCTTCCAGCCACTGTATTCCCTGCTTTTCCCTCACTCCACACAAGTAACTGTCTCACTGAACCTCACCACGTCAGACACAGTATTATGCAGCTTCTGAGAGGGGTGAGAGTTTGCCACGAGAGAATGAACAGGTTCCTCCTTTCCCTTCTCAAAAAGAAATTGAGGAGCCCTCCAAGAAGGACTTGCCCGTGGGGATGGGAGCTGGTACAGCTCTGCTGGTTTTGCTCAACTGAACATACCTGATGTACAGGCACAAGGGCAGAGTTTTCCAGCAGTTCATTCCAAGCCCAAAGCAATTCCAAAAGCACAAGTGAGGAGGTCACACAGCCTGGGAGGTGTCTGCAGAACAGTTATTCCTCCCCTGCTCTCACCATCCTGCAGGAACTCGGTCACCTTTGACAGGGCACAGCTGGAAGAGATGCAGTGTTCAGCTCCTGAAACCTTGGGCTGTTAGGTGGGAGACAGCTGAGCTAAAAGGATGAAGTGGGGAAAAGCTGTGTCTGTAAACCAGTTAATGATGTCCTTTAATGACTCCCCAATAAATCCAGCCAGGCCACCCACCACAATTTGGTTCTGCTGGGCACTGAGCATCGAGACAGGAACTTTTCCTGTCTATGCCAAAAAATGTCCTGGTGAAATGAAAACTTGCTAAAAAGAGCAGTGCTAATGAAACAGCTGGTGCCAATCTGCAAAGCCCATTTCATTTCCAGCCCGATGGGCAGAGCAGCATCTGTTAAATTCTTGGTGAGGAACAGCCTCCTCCTGCTCCGGTCACTGCAAACAGAACTGTGCAATAAGCTGGGCTTTTGATTAGCTCAATCTCACACATGCAGACACACCTGAGGATCCACACCAGCTCTCCTGACACACACAGGCATCCTGACCTTGAAAAATGCCCACAGTAAGAGACAAAAGAAGCACACGTGGCCAGGACATGCCGTCAGCTCTGCCAAGCTGCACACGAGCAACGGGAAGTGCTGGCCATGGACAAAAACACTGAGGAGAATACAGGGATGTGACAAATCCTCCTCTCAACTCCAATAACACAACTGAGCACGATTTTGCCACTCCCCACTGCCCTGGAATAAATTGAAACTGGGATGAATCAGACTTGAGAGCTGGCTCTGCTTTCACCCTGCATCACGCACAGCCACTGCTGGCTAATCAAGCTCTCGAGCGCTCGCAATTCTCCAGGAAACTTCTCCATTCTGGGGAAAAGACAAAAGCCTCTCCAAAACCAGTCCATCACTGGCAAGTTAGAATCATCATGTTCAAAACACCTTCCAGGATTTCGAAATGTTCTGGCCCTGCTCACTGACAGCAATCTGAAAGCGAATGCAGGGGGTTAGGTCACAACCCCGGAGCTGGAGGAAATGAGCCTCACTTGGGGAAGAGGAAAAAGTCATCTCTCTGCACAGGTCTAAACTCCAAACCGTGTTCACTTGTGCTTCAGCTGGTTCACTGGCTGATGCCTCCAGACAGAAGCTCCCTTGAGACAGCAAGTCAGGTTTCAGGCTTGGTGAGGGCACGTTGGCAGAATTTGTAAAGCTCGGAATCAGCGCAGGCTGGACTTTGACACCTGGGGAGTCATGTTTAGGGGAGATACTCAGAGCTTCTTCCAGCTTAACCTACCCCTCCTTTCCTCCTTGTGGAGAGGCAGGAACAGATCTGTAGCATTACAAAACAGGCTATTGCACACTGGAGCTGATTGTTTAAGACAGTCCTAAGAAGCTCATAATTCAAGTGAAATTTCAGCGCTTCTCACTTCAGCGAGACAACCTTAAGGAACATTACCCTGAGAGCATGAATCAACACGAGCCAGCTGACACGAATTTCACATCTCTTACATCTTGAAAGCCCAGCTGCTGTTGTAATGCACCAGGCACAATGGGTTATTTAACCCCAGAGCAGCAGAGTGCCATGCCCTGGGAGCAGCGGGCAGGGACACAGAAAGCCTGGATGGAGCCTGCCCACCTCACATGCTGCTCTGGGATGTGGAATCTGTTTTACAATATCACCCAAAGCCTGATCATGTTCTTCTCCTATCTCATTCATTCGATATCACAGGTGAGATAAGAGCAAGGAAATTAAACCGAGCCTATTTCTGTGACATGATCTCACCTCATAACACCAAAGCACATCTCAGGACAAGCACCAGTGGAGCTTTTAATGCTATTTTTTGGACAGGATTTTGGGGTATGTGATGATCCCTGCTGTTCTTTTCCTTTGACTGGTCCATTCTGCTCAGCACTCTTGCAGGTTTTTACGGGTTGGTAAATCTGCTTAGTACAGATGCATTTCAGGTTGCCCACTTTTTCCCTTTTTACTAATAGTGTAAGGAAGACTCATCCTATTCAAAGCTATAAAATTCTTTTTAATGACACTGGTGTGATTAAATCCAAAGGAGGTTGTGGAGCCTCCCCCTCTGCAGACGTTCCAAACCCACCTGGATGTGTCCCTGTGTCACCTGCTCTGGATGACCCTGCCTTAGTAGGGGGGTTGGACTGGATGATCTGCAGAGGTCACTCCCAACCCCAACTATTCTGGGATTCAGTGAAATCCCACAGAGTTCTTAGCAGCTGGAATTCTGGTGTTTCCATGAACTCTGTATCTGGCGTTAACCAGCAAATGGTTGGTTCAGCTACAACTCCAAGTGCTGCACATTTTTACATTATGGAATGACAGCAAAGTCACTGATGGAAAGAACACCCGTCAGCTGGGACACCTGAAATAAAACCAGACTGATAAATAACATTCTGTAAAACACAGGGGAAAATGGAGACCTAGATCAGCAATTCTCCTCCTGAAATCTGTGGACCCTGCATGCGTGAGGACTACTTATAAGTCAAGTGTCCTGTTGGTAGGCTGACTTTAAATGACTATAAAACATACACAGCTCAGCTGGAGAACATCAGGGGTCCACAAACCTGAGAGCATTGAAAAAGCAATCATTCAGGCATTTAGCTGGAGGAAAACACGACGGTGAGAGGCTGCTGGCACTGCAGCAGCGTTTGCACACCGGCTTTGCTCCCCAGGTCGGGGTGCACTCGCACACGAGCGACAGAGACCACGCTGCTCCATCCAGCATCTCCAGCCGCCGCCAATCGCTCCCTTCGCACGGAAGGCGGCTGAGGCTGGAGCCAAGCACCTCTCCCGGCTGAAAAACAAACCCCGGCCCCGCAGCACTGCCAGGATCTGAGCGAGCTAAGGAATCATTTTCCGTACACCACAAGGAGCGGAGCCCGAGGAAAAACAAACTTCGGGAGCCCCGGGCAGGCCCTTTCCCCAGCCTGGCTTTATTTCAGCAGCGGCCGCGTCCCTGAGCCGCCCAGCACTGCCCAGCGAGACAGACCCGACACCGCTCCCCGGCATCGCCCGGCGACAGAACCGCCGCGGAACCCCCGGCTCAGCCCGGCACGCCGGGGCCGCGGAGCGGGGCGGGGGCTGCG
>WBNO01001748.1:40913-118206 GCA_013400575.1 Peucedramus taeniatus
CCGGCACCGGCACCGAGACCGGCACCGGCCGCCGGACCGCCCCGGCACCGCACCGCACCGCACCGACCCGGCACCGATACCGGGACCAGGACCGAGACCGAGACCGAACCGGCACCTGCACAGGGACCGGCACCGGGACTGGGACCGCCCCGACACTGGCAGGGTCACCGGGACCGCCTGTGGCCGACGAGACGGTCCCGACACCGGGACCGGCACCGGGACCGCCTCTGGTCCGTGGGACCGATACCGGCACCAACACCGGCACTGGCATCCAGGACCGGGACCGCCCCGACACCGCCGCTGGGACCAGCCCAGCCCCGTCACCGGGATGCGGGGCCATCCCCGCGCCCCCAGCCCGGGCGGGTCCCGCGGCCATGGGTGCCGGGCCGTGCTTATTCCCTGCTCACTGTGTTCATTCCCCTCTCTCTGTGTTCATTCCCCTCTCTCTGTGTTCATTCCCCTCTCCCTGTACAGCCCGCGGCTCCCCCGTGCCCTGCTGTGCTCTGCCCCATCCCCGAAGTGTTCAAGGATGGAGCTCTGAGCATCCCTGTAGTGAAAGGTGTCTCTGCTCAGGGAACAGGAGGATCCACAAGGTCCCTCCCAACCCAAACCGTTCCGTGATTCCATGATTTTTCTCTGCACACAAAGTCCACACTCAGATAAATCCCTGCCCCATTACCCAGCCACCCACCCCTGTGTTATCAGACTGCCAGTTTGAAATAAAAACTAAGCAAATTCGGTACGTTTTGGTCAATCTGACCAAGCAGGCTTCAGTTCTCTGAAAAGAGAAGTTCAAGTTTTGTGCTCTTAATGCCCAGCTGGGTTATCTCATTTCAGCAGCCATCCCAGCCTGGGATTGAGGAATTACAGTTCCTACACTATCAAATGCACTGGAGCGCCTTGGAATAATCAGCAATAAGTCAGAACACTGAAAAAATGGGAGCAGACAGTGCAAAAAATAAAGCCTGGTAACAGACTGTGCTCTGGGTTCCCCACACGCTCTGCTATACACGGCAGCTCCATGTTCTTGTACACAGAGCAGCACAAAACAAAACTCAAACTGAGCATATTTTTCCTCCATAAAAATGACATTGCAAATGTGTTTTTTGGAATTAAAATAGCATAGCTGTTTGTAGAGTTTCTAGTCACCACAGTGAAAAGAACTGATGGACAAAGGCGTTTTTCTGCCATTAATTTCCCTACATAATCTTCATACCCAAAGCCCAGCCAGCCTTTGGGAAGGCTCTTGTGTTGATAATTAAAATCCCAAATGTATGAGATAAGCTGAGTGCCAAATGCCAAGCACTTTGTCATCTGAGAACAAAAAGGCACAGAGCTCATCTGCTTTATCGGGTCCAAGTGGGAAGGTCAGGCCTGGAAAAAAAAGCCTAAAGAACAATTATTAGAGTCTGAGCACATGCCCACTGATTACAACAAAAGCAAAAACTCCTTGTCTGTGCAGACATTTAAACCAGATCAAGGAACCCCACAGAGCTCAGTTGTTTTCAGATTTTATCTGATTGCCACGAGGGAGTTTGCCCATATACACACTGTATAATCAAAGATATTGCAGAATCACAAAATCAGGCTGGAAAAGAGCTCCAAGGACACTGAGTGCCACCTGTGCCCCATGGCCACCTTGTCCCCATCCCAGAGCACTGAGTGCCACCTCCAGGTGACACCTCCAGGGATGGGCACTCCTAACCTCCCTGAGCATCCCATTCCAATGCCTGAGGTATGTCAGGCTGGGGGGGAGGGATTGAATATTATTTGTTCAAAACTGTAAGAAATTTGGAAGACAGTTGCAAATTTTCCTACAAGTAGGTGTTGATGTGAGTATTTTATCATAAGAGCACATAACTCTGCAGGGAAGTCATGGATTGTGGGGAGGCACTTGGGATGCACATTGGGAGGATATCTGGATATCTGCTGCCCAGAGATCCCAAAACTGGTGGAAATCCAACGTGACTCTGTTCCATAACAGGGTGGCTGCAGGACTGTGGGCTGGCGTGGGAAAGTCTGTCCCCACCAGCCAGCAGTCTGCTGGTGGAGCCTTGGAAAAACACACCAGAGCTTGTTATTCTGCCTGTTTGGGACTGAGCTCTTTCCCTGGATACCTCATTCCTCTCTCCCACAGGGTATGGAGCACATATATTCGTGTTTGTGTGCACACAAACACTCAGGATGGGCCAAAGCGAATATTTACAGCCTGACCCCACGGATCAGGATGTACTTGCATTGTACTAACAAAGAACTGAATTAAAAACAAACATTTTTCGGAATTGATTGTTTATTTTGAAGGTTATTCCCCCTCAAAATAAGTTTGCCTGAGCTTTGTAAGCAGTTCCTGCACCTCAATCTCAGCTCTGCTCCAGCCTCCACTGTGGCCTTGGAGAAGTCAGTAACCTTGGCTGCTGTGTTTCTATCAGTAGATCAGTGTTTGCCTACACATCTCTTGGGGGTATGGCCAGGATTAATTAATTCTTGCTCTTTATGACTTGCTAACTGCCTGCAATGTGTGGGATGTAAAACTTTGAACATTAAAAGTGACTTTTCACAATTAAAGGATGCCACGGATTGACTGTTCCATGGAGGTACCACTGCCCTGTGTGGTTGGGATTATTTGGGGGTCACAAACCCTACAGTGCCAACAGCTGGAGGATTTTCTCATGGCACAAATCCTACTGGAGTCTGTTGTCCTGGGAGCACCAGAGGGACAGGGTTTGTGGTGTGTAAAAACCCCTGAGGAGATCTCCACGTGCACTGTGTTGGAGGAGGAGGCACCAGGGGATCAGAGGGATGGAGCAGCTCTGCTGGGAGGAAAGGCTGGGAGAGCTGGGATTGTTCACCTGGAGAGGAGAAGATTTAGGGTGACTTCACTGTAGCCTCACAGTGCCTGAAGAAGCTACAGGAAACATGGAGAGAGAATTTTACAAGGGCCTGGAGAGACAGGACAAGGGGGATGGATTCAAACTGACAGAGAGCAGGATTAGATGGGATATTGGAAAAAAATTGTTCCCTGTGAGGGTGGGGAGGCCCTGGCACAGAGAAGCTGTGGCTGCCCCTGGATCTCTGGAAGTGTCCAAGGCCAGGCTGGATGGGGCTTGGAGCATCCTGGGCTAGTGGAAGGTGTCCCTGCCCATGGCAAAGGGATTGGAACTGTATGATCTTTAAAGTCCCTTCCAACTCAGGCCATTCCATGGCTCTGTGACTGTCAGATTATTCCCTATATAATCCTATATAATCCTATATAATAAAATATTTCCTGCACTTGGCCGGTTTTTCTCCCCAGCCGGGCTCTCGCTGTTTGCTCGCAGTGGTGGTGGTGGGCTTTGCCATCACATGATGATCCAGAGTGATAAATCCCTGTTCCCTGATGATTCAGCTCTGTGTGGGAACAAGGATGAGATGCTGACAAATTGCATCAGCACTGAAACTTCTCTCTCAGGCATCCACATTTTGATTTTTAGCAGTGCTGCCCAGGACAGCACTATCAAAGTCTGCACATTGTAAGTGAAAGTCTTCCCAGATTTCTGCCATCCTGCTTTTGACAGATGGGAAAGGGAGACACGGCTGATGAGGTTATCAACCAAAGGTCCCACAGGAGGTAGGAGCAGGAAAGAACCACGGAGTCCAACTGCTCATTTTCCTCCTCAGAGAGTCTGAAGAGATTCAGCAATTTGCTGTGTTCAGATTTATTTCCCCATGGCTGTTCCTGAAAGCTGCTGAGGCTGTAGCCTCATTTGCACAGGAAGGTTTCCCTGCACAGCATCTCTGTTTAGATGTGGATTTTAGGAATGCTGGCTCACATTCCACACTTTCTACCAGCAACTTTCAGGCTGATTCCAATTCCTTATAATCCATCCCTTCCCAAAGTGGCTGGTAGCAATCTCCACCACCCAGAGGCAGCAAAGCTGTGTCAAAATGATGTGAAACCAGGCAGGGTTTGTTTTCCTGGAATGGCCAAGGGAGAGAAAACTGCACAGAGGATTCCTGTGGCTGAGGAACCCACCAGACACCAGGAGATCCCGAGCTGGCCAGGAATGAACAGAGTGAGGGCTGTGTGTGTCCTCCAGCACTTTTCCAGGAGCTCAAACCCCACTGCTGGAGCCTTGGCACACACCTCTGCTGCAGGGAATGCCAGCATGGGAAGCTGGAGCTCCTGAGGGAATTTCCATCCCCGGATTATTGCTGTGAAGAGCAATGTTGTGTTTCTCGCCTGATCTCTGCAAAGCCCCACACCTGCTCCTGGGGTCTGCTTGGGGGTCTTTATCTCCCTCTGTTAATAACAGAAGGAAAAGTCCTGATTCCACTTGCTTTAAATGTTTCTGCAAAACTCTGAAGTTTTGATTTCAATGGCTGGAGAAAAGGGGTCACTGAAAAGGCTAAAAATCACTTTTAATGTGCAACATCAGCAGTGGTGGTAGGAATCTCTGGAAGGGGTGGATTCCATTGCAAGAACCAAGCTGGATGGGGTTTGGAACAACCTGGGCTGTGGAAGGTGTCCCTGCCCATGGCAGGGGGTGGAATGAGGGGATCTTTAAGGTCCCTTCCAACCCAAACCATTCCATGATTCTCTGATTTATTGCTTTGTCACATCAGGCAGGTTAAGCTAATCAAAATCTACATTTTAAAAATGAACCTTGACTGCTAAAGCAACAAAAGTGAAACACTGCTTCCCTCCTGTGGTGACCTCCCTGATTGCACAGCGAGACGCTGCAATAAACGGCATTTTTAACGTGATTTTTAAAACATTATTATCATTATTCTGATGCACTTGCAGCCAGGCAGTCGCTCACACCCCGCTGTCATTGTCACAGCCCTGGGGTGACATTTCCAAAGCAGAACACCGAGCCCAGCTCTTGCTGCTCAGCCAGGCAGGAATCCCTGAGAACCTTATCCCCTCCCGAGCTGCTCTTTGTGGCCAAGGTCTCCCCTTTCAGCTGCCTTTGATGGATTCTCTGCCTGGCTGGGTGCAGGAGTGTTCTGTGTCACTAAATAATGAAGGGGCTGAGTGGGACAAAGGCAGCACACGAGGATGGGGCTCCCAAGCCTTTGCACATTCCCAGGGCAGCAGGAGCTGCTTTAGAGCTGGGTCACTGAGCCAGCACAGGGCACAGCCACACTTGACCTGTGGTGATGCCATTTTTGCATTTTTTCCTGTTGTTGTATTCATTTTGTGCTGTATAAATATTTTATTAATGTCTGGAGGCTCATTTGGGAGCTCACATCTCCACCTGGAGTGCCCAAAGCCAGGTGGGATGGAGCTCTGAGCAAGCTGGGACAGTGGAAGGTGTCTCTGCCCATGGCAGGGGGTTGGAGTTGGATGATCTTTAAAGTCCCCTCAAACCATTCTCTGATTCCATGACACTGAATTTGGATTTAGTTTATGGTTTGCTGTAGAGAAGGAACACAGCAAGGACATCAAAAAATATCTGTGGTCATGAATAAGTGAGAAGAAATAAGGCAAGAGATTTGGAATTCCCTTTTTTTCACCTTATGAAGGGATGCAGTCAATGGTGACAAGATAAGTCAGGGATGATTAAAGTACAATATTTTTAATTCTCTGAGACAACCAACAACAGGAGGAGAGGGAATGGCCTCAGGCTGGGCCAGGGCAGGCTCAGGGGGGACATCAGCAGGAATTTCCCCATGGAAAGGGGGCTCAGGCCTTGGAACTGCCCAGGGAGCTTTGGATCCCCATCCCTGGAGTGTTCAAGGAAGGGCTGGAGGTGGCACTGAGTGCTCTGGGCTGGGGACAAGGTGGGGATCAGGGTGGACTCCATGACCTGGGAGGGCTTTTCCAACCTGAATAATTCTGGGATTCTGAGCAGAGAGTGGAAGAAATGTGCAACACCCAAGCCTCACTTCTATTTCGGCTTTGAGCTCATGAATACCAAACATTTCTCTGGGAGAGAAGTTTGTGAGTTGCCTTGTTCCTGGATTTTTAGCTCAGCTTCCCAAAAGCGAAGTGTTTGAAATCAAAGAGCTATTCCTAGACAGAATATACAGACAGCCTTCTCACTCAGGACTGGAAATTGGGTTCATCTGAGGAGAAATCAGCCAGGTTTTGGCGGGAGGAGAAGGAAGGGTGGAAAAAGAAACATTCTCCCTCCTGTCATAATGCTTTTGATAAAATTAAAGCTGCAGCAGATGGTGATGGTACAGGCTAATGTTCCCATATGGCAGGATCAATCAGGCAAGGAATATGCTGCTTTAAGAGACGTGTGAAACTGATAGATGTTAATATTCCAAATATTTTAGCTTTGCATCTTGAGCATTCTCCCAGGCTGGGGAGCTGGAAGAAGATTCTCGTGCTCAGGAAGGGTTTGCCTGGACTGCAGTTCTACTTTGGTGGGACATTCATTCCTTCTCTCCATCCTCTGCTGGCTGAGCTCCTGCTTTGCTCCCAGCTTGGTGCTGAGGGCAGGAGCTCAGTCAGAGGGGAAATGGAGATGGGAAAAGGAGCAGGAAGGGAAATGGAGATGGGAAAGGAGCAGGAAGGGAAAGGGAGATGGGAAAGGAGCAGGAACAGAAATGGAGATGGGAAAGGAGCAGGAAGGGAAATGGAGATGGGAAAGGAGCAGGAAGGGAAAGGGAGATGGGAAAGGAGCAGGAACAGAAATGGAGATGGGAAAGGAGCAGGAAAGGAAATGGAGACAGGGAAAGGAGCAGGAACAGAAATGAAGATGGGAAAAAGAACAGGAACAGAAATGGAGACAGGGAAAGGAGAAGGAAGGGAAATGGAGACAGGGAAAGTATCAAGGTCTCACTGCACAGGCAGGGCAGGGTCACTGTCACTGCCAGGTGAAAACACCCCAAAATCCCAAGCTGAACAGCCCCCAGCATGGCAGGACACATTCACACCGAGCTGTTGGATGATTTCACCTGGCTGGACATCAAAATCTCATCTCTTCTTATCACTCTTGTCTCTGAGGAGCTTATTGCACGTGTGCTGTGCCTCTGCCGAGTGGTGGAATTGCATCAGGGATGCTAAACTTGGATCAAAATCTGTTTGGAACTTTGGATAATGATATTAAACATCAAAACCAATAACGACAAGGAGAGATCCTGGCTGAGAGCTCTGTTGTTTGTCCCTTGGGATGTGGAATAGGATCCTATTGTTGTATTCCCAATAAACAAAGAGGCAGATTCTCCTCGTGCCTGATTAGATGGTCTTTGTATGAGTAGAGGAAAATAAAATCTGTGTGAGACAGAGCTTGGTGTGAGGAATCCTCCTGGGCCAGCCCTGCTGGGGACGTGACCTCCAGGGCGTGTGAGGGGGACAAAGAGCCAAGTTTGAGAATCCACGAATTCAGAGGGATAAACATCACTTTAATTTCAATTTCAACACTCTGCAAAATCCTCCCAGCAATTTAAACTGAAGGGATGCAGGGACTGGAGTGACTCTGCAGGGTTGGAACCTCAAAGGGAGATGTTCAGAAGTAGTGCTGAGGAGGGATCTCCATGTTCCTAGAGGAAAATTCCCTGTTGTGATTAACAAGGAAGCCTGGATTTGGGACAGCTCCCATCCCACCTGCAATGTGCTGATCAGAGAAATCCTTGACAGGAAACATCTGAAGAGATGGGAAAATTATTTAAATATTGGCTTTTATAATATGAGGGCATCCTAATCCTGCCTGTACAAAAATTAAAGACTTCTTAAATCTGTGCTTCAGGCCCCTGGCTCCTGGCTCTGAAATACGCCAATTTTTGGGAATGGGAGCTGTGAGTGACCATTTCTGAGGTGTCCTTTGTCATTTGGTGTCACCAGTGTTCAATGCCAGGTCCAGGGCCTGGCTGGTGTCACAGAATTCCAGGATCACTTAGGTTGGAAAAGCCTCCCCAGATCATGGAGTCCACCCTGATCCCCACCTTGTCCCCAGCCCAGAGCCCCAAGTGCCACCTCCAACCCTTCCTTGGGCTCTCCAAACCTCCCTGGGCAGTTCCAAGGCCTGAGCCCCCTTTCCATGGGGAAATTCCTGCTGATGTCCCCCCTGAGCCTGCCCTGGCCCAGCCTGAGGCCGTTCCCTCTCCTCCTGTCCCTGTTCCCTGAGAGCAGAGCCCGACCCCCCCGGCTGTCCCCTCCTGTCAGGGATTGTGCAGAGCCACAAGGTCCCCCCTGAGCCTCCTTTTCTCCAGGCTGAGCCCCTTCCCAGCTCCCTCAGGGATTCTCCAGCCCCTTCCCAGCTCCATTCCCTGCCCTGGTCATGCTCCAGCCCCTCCATGTCCATCTGCCCTGAGGGCCCAGAACTGGACACAGCCCTCAAAGTGTGACCTCACCACTCCATCTCTCCCCTAAAACATTACTTTTTCATGCATAAACCTTGGAAAAATACATGTTCTTTGTCAAAAATAATAGTAAAAAAATAATCTCAGAACTTCCACCATCTGTCAATGTCAAAAGTATCTGCACACGTTGAAATCAGGAAAGAAACCCTCTGGGCTCAGGCAGAAGAGATGAAGTCATTTGTGTCCCCATCCTTCCAGCGAGGCTTTGTTCCTTATCTCTCATTTTGCATCTGTACATTTGATTTTTCCTGCCTAAGCCTGGGATTCTGCGTTTGTCCTCGGTGAGTTTCAGCCCACAGATCTCATCCCATTATCCAGATCAATCTGAATTCAGGAGCTGCTCTCTGTGTTGTTCCAACACCTCCCAGCTCATAAAGCTGCATTATCTCTGGTATCAGACAAATCAGTTATTAATGGGCATGAACAGAACAAGCGGCTCTGGCCCCACCTGAATCGAGGTTTGCATTTTCTCCTGCTGAGGCACTGAAATTACAGTGCTTTTTTTATGTTCCTATTTTGCTCCCATGGCCCTGGTTTGCTCATGAGGCTGCCGTGCAATCCTGAGTACAGAGATTTTTACATCCAGGATATCTCACATCTGCTTCTCCCCTGTCCATCAGGCTGTTACTCTGTCAGGGGAGGAAATTAGATTGATTTGATGTGATTTCCTCCTGAGAAATCCATGCTGGTTATTTTTTTTTATTTGCCCTGTAATTTCATTATCTTCTAGGTGTTTCTATTATTTCATCATTTGTCCCAGGATCTTTCCAGAAATGGAGTTGGGCAGGCTGAGGGATCACTCTTTTTCTCCTTTTTCAAAGCCAGGGCACTGTTTATTCCTCCTGTCACCACCTTCTCAGGCATCCTCACTAATGCCTCAGAAATTCCCTTGGATGGTTCACAAGTGCTCTGGGATGAATTCCATCAGCTCTGCTGATTTCAGGACACCCACACATTTCCATGGGTGGTTTCCAGCCTGGCTTCAGCTCCTTTCTAGCACCAGGTGAGGGAAAATGATGGAACAAAGCAGATTTTCTCCAAAACAGAGCCCACACAAAGACAGGAGAGTGCCCATGCAAGGAGCTGGGAAATCTTGGTCTCCACCTCACAGGAATGGTGCCTCTCCCACAAATCTGCAGGAAAAATGAGGCTCTGATTTGCTGGAATTATCTCTGGGACAGGGATGATTTCCTGATGCTCCTCTGAGCTCCAAACCCCCCTTGTCAGGCTGCTGAGTGAGGGCTCCAGAAGCTCCCTGAGATGTTGGTTATGGACCCAAACTGGTCTGAGGGTGATGCCTCAGGTTTTAGCTTTTATGTTTTTCACATTCTGTGCTGCTTTAGTGTGCAGTTCTGGGCTTCACATTATGGGATGGTGAGCTCTGCACAGAGCAGGGAGACAAAACAATTCCTGCTCCAGCTGGGGACCAAGGACAAATGATCCAAACCTCAGCCCCAAGAGCACAAACAACGTGGGCTGGAGAGAGAAAAACAAGCAGGATGGGAGTGCATGGGCTAAAGCTGGAATGGGACAATGAACTCCAAGGTGCAAATGGAGCAGAGCTGATCCAAGGGACAGACCCCGTGCCCAGGAGTGCATTTTGGGACCATTTTGGTTCATCTTGGGTGCAGCCCTGGCTGGGCTCTTGTGCTGCCCAAGGTGGATCCATGAGGAGATCCTTTAATAAATCCCTGCTTTATTCTCTAGCTCTGTCTGGCCTCTGCTCTAGGCCAGCCTTCCCAAGGCATCAAGAGGAGGTCTGGGAGCCACAGAAGGATGTGGAGCTGCATCCAAGGATTTCTGGCAGCTTGGAACTTGCAGGTGGGACTTGGAGAAGGAGTTGGAGAATCCAAGTACAGAGCTGGGCTGGGGACCCACTGGTTCAGGGGATAATTCCTGTTCCATGTCATGACCTTCAAAAAAGACCAGGAATTCTCTGCATCTTTATTTGGGTTCACTTGTGCTGGTCTGAACCCAGCAAAATCACATTGAAGTGTGAAATGAGAATCCTGACTCTGAACCCCGAGCCTGGGACACTCCACATCTTAATTTGGGTGCTTAATCTGGATCACAGAGGCATCTGAATGAAAAAAAAAACAAAAAAAACAAAGTGTGAATTATCACTGGGCAGGCAGGAGGGGAGAGCCCGGTGTCAGCTTGCAATTTCCAAGTACTTTATTTCATTTATTAATTATTAACTGCCACCCTGTCAGGAATACATTTACAAGGGCAAGATTAGATCAAGCTCATACGTTTTGGAACAATTCAGCTTTTTATTAAATTTCCATCCAGGAGGAGACTTTATGCTGATGAAATTATTCGAGGAACTATTAAAAAGATCCATAAAAATCCCAGTTCAGTGCAGCAGAAAGAGGAAGGTTTATGAGATTTGTGAGAAAGCATTTATCACCTGGAAACACACCCCAGGTAGCTCAATCCAGTTTGCTTTTAATTTAACTGCTCAAAAGTGACTGGATGTCTTTTTTGTTCATACTTAAATCACCCAAAGTAATTACAGAGCAGGACTTCCATCTCATTAAGCTTCAGACCACTAGAGAGAGCCAGACTAAAGTCAATGCCCCTTTTGCAGCCTGAAATGGGAACCACGGCTCAGATCAGGAAATTCAGAGCAAATAAATCAAAATTTGTATCAAAATTTGTGCTCAAAGCTCCTGTCTGGAAGCTCAGGGCTGAGGTGCTTCACCCAACAGGCCAAGGGTGGCTTGGAAATCTGGATCCATCTGTGCCAGGTCCTGCAAATGCTTTGGGAATTCTGCCTTTATGAGGTTCCAGCATCACCCAGTTCTTGTCCTGGGGCTCTCAAGGAGCTAAATCCCTTTATTTACTATTATAATATTTTATTTCCTTCTTTTCAATTTCAAGTTTATTTTCTGTGGCTAGGGAACTCTACAATATCATATTAGCTGTACCAGGGAAAAATAAAAAAAAACAACCAAGGTGATCAGAGGGATGGAGCAGCTCAGCTGGGAGAGCTGGGATTGTTCACCTGGAGAGGAGAAACTTTGGGGTGACCAAATTGTGGCCTCACAGTGCCTGAAGGAGCTGCAGGAAACATGGAGAGAGACAATTTCCAAGGGATGGAGTGCCAGGGCAAGGGGGAATGGATTCAAACTGACAGACAGTGGGTTTAGGTGGGATAAATATTATATATTAGGGTATATATATATATATTAGGGATATTAGGGATATATTAGGGATAAATCCTTCCCTGTGAGGGTGGGCAGGCCCTGGCACAGGGTGCCCAGAGCAGCTGGGGCTGCCCCTGGATCCCTGGCAGTGCCCAAGGCCAGGCTGGAGCAGCCTGGGACAGTGGGAGGTGTCCCTGCCATGGCAGGGAGTGAAATGAAATTATTTCCAAAGTCTCTAAAATAAAATGGAGTAAAACAGTGCCACTTCCTCCTCACTTTTCCATCCTGGCTGTCGAGGTGATTTGCAGTGACTCTCAGAGGAGAAAATCTCTGAGTGTTTGCAGCAGAAACCATGGCAGAGAGCAGCAGGGCTCCCTTATTTAAGGAAAAACTTCCTGAAACCGTCCAAAACGAGCCTGCCAAGTATTTGTGTGCAGCATCAGCACTCAAACAAACAGGGCTCAGGGGCTCACACAGGCAGCTGGGCAGCAGGGAGGTTAAACACTCCCAGATTTCTCCCTCTTCGTGCTCTTCCAAGCCCAGAAAATGATATAAAATTATACTATACCAAATATAGTATATTATATATATATATATACACTATATACTATATATACTATACAGTATACTATATATACTATATACTATACTATATAAAAAACAGTTTNTATATGAACACACAAATATTTATATTACATTAAAATTCTTGTGATTAGTAATAATTTGCAAAAGCTAATATATAACAGCAAAAGCCAACAACTCTATTGGTATTTACAACATTGTGTAAACTTGTACATTTGTTTCCTTTCCCATGCACCTCACAAACTCCTGCATTTCTCATCCTTTCCCATTGCTGAGGGAAGGCCTGAGGAGCTGGAGCTGATTCCATTGTGAAAAATGAGCAGAGAATATTGGTTTTCACATTTCTGTATTAGCTTATGCATGTTGTTAGTGATTATAAGTATTTAGAAATAGCATTAATTATAACTCTTTTTAGCTGCTTGTGAATAGAATAGAATCTATCTGCTTAGGTGTGCTCATAGAAATAGTAGTGTGATGAATAGAATATCTGTGTAGCACTTATGGAAATAATAGGGTGATGAATTCATTGTGATATAGACATTAGAAAAATATAAGAAAATAAAAAAAGGCTTTTGTGTAATTAAAACAGTGTAAGGCCAGCCCCTGACCAACCTGTCTGAGTGATAACCCTGACACAAACCAGAGCACCAGAGGACAATTAGAGAACACCATGTTAAAATTAAGGAGGACATACTAAAATCTTATCAGAGCATGTGAAACAGCAGGATGGAGACACAAGAAGAAATAAAATATATTGACCTGGCCCCCAGGATGTCATGCTGGTAAGCAGGAGTGGGAAGAAATCAAACAAAGGAGTTCCCAAAGCATCAGAAAGTTCCCAAGAATGTTTGGATAAGGTATGAAACACATGGATACGCATGTGTGTCAGCTACAAAGATAACACTGTCTGTAGACACCTTGTGCTCTTTGGCTGTTGGCCAGGAGCACCCCAGCACTGGAAACATTGTCCTTTTTCAATCCTATTATTATTAAACTTTGAAAAACCCTAAGCAGTGAATTCTGCTTCTCACAATCTCCCAGCTCCTTGCAGTCACGTTGAGGAGCTGCCTCGGCTCCCTGACAAACACCCTGCTGAAGAATGGTTTTTCCACTTTGCCAGGCAGCGGAAAAAAGGCTCTCCTGCCACTCCTGGAGCCAGGCAGTGCCGTGCACTTAGTGGGCTTTGGGGAACAAAGCATAAATATTTCAGAAGGGTGCTTTAATAAGTGTTTGTTTGCTCAGAAGCTGTTGATTCCTTCTTGGGGAGTTGCTATGGTAAAACCACGTTGGTTTAAACAGGAATAATGATTCTCTCCTCAGGTCTGGGTCTGTGGGAGCTCCTGCAGATCCCTGTGCCACCAGGAAAGGGATGGCTCTGGGAAGAAGGGGATGCAAGGACAGATTCTGTCTGGTTTTCTGAGCAGGTTCTGGTACTGCCTGGGCCAGAAGAGAATTGAGGAGTAGGAGAAGGAGCTGCAGGAAAGATGGAGACTTTACAAGGGATGGAGTGCCAGGATAAGCGGGAATGGATTCAAACTGAGAGTCTCCTTCTTGTGTAGGAGAACTGAGGCTTCAAAACTCGCCACTGAGCACAAGACTTTGAATTCCACCCTCATAGCACGTTATTCCTGGATTTAGGAACACCCAATCTGCCCAGGTGGCAGAGATGGGGGATGTCTTCTGCTCCAGCATCCTTAGGAAAGGAGCTGAAGTTGATGGAGATAGTGGGGATACAAGGACAGATTTTGTCTGATGAGACTTTGTTTGATGTTCTGAGCATGTTCTGGTCAGATTTTGTCTGATTTTCTGAGCACTTTGTGGTACTGCCTGTTCCAGACTTTGTGTCAGAGAATTGAGGCTTTGAATCTTGCTACTGCCTCCCCTTCTGAGCACAGGACTTTGAATTCCATCCTCTCAGCATGTTATTCCTGGATTTAGGAACACCCAATCTGCCCAGGTGGCAGAGATGGGGGATGTCATCTCTTCCAGCATCCTTAGGAAAGGAGCTGGAGTTGGTGCTGGAGAACTGCTGCCAAAAAGCACAATAGGCACAGACTAAACATGGGACAGCAAAGAGCCAAAAATAGAAGGGCTGCCTTAGATAAGGGCCTGACAGATTGTGCCACTTCAGCTGGGCTTGTTTAAACCTGTCTTTGTGCCTTTATGTCACAGATTCCAACCTCTCCCATTCTTCAGGAGTGCTGGCTGATTTCTGCTCAGCAGCAGCACACGGCCCTGTGTCCCCAAAAACAACCCCAGAGCTTAGCAAGGCACTGCTAAAACCTGGCCAGGAGAGGGAATGTCCTTTGTGGTGCTGAGGTTGTTGGCATGGGAACGGGAGCTCATCACACAGCATGTCCTTTCTCTCACATTGTCAGGGAACTTGCAGTGTTCAGCCCCAAAACCAGGCTGGAGGAAGTGCTGAGAATGCCCTGTGAGAGGCCAGGCTGTTCCCCTTGGTGATCTGCTCTGGCTGCTCCCCATTTGTATTCCTGCTCTGTGCCACAGGAAAAACAGAGCTGGCACATCCAGCCTGGGCTGGGGGGTGATTCTTTTCAATTTCAAGGTGATTTTCTGTGTCTAGGGAGCTCTATAATATCATATCAGCAATGCCAGGGGGAAAAAACCAACCAAGGTGATCAGAGGATGGAGCAATCATGAGGAATGGCCTGTGGGCTTGGTGATCCACCAACTCCCAGGGCACAGCCAAAAATACAATTTTATCCTCATGATGTTCTGGGTGAAGGCCTGGAGAGCAGGAAAGGACACTCCAGTCATTTACCCTCTGCTGCAGAAGGCAAAATCAGCCCTGATGTGTTTGAGGCAGAGCTGGCCAAGGAATTCCCAAGTGAATCTGGGGACATAACACAGAACAATGTCCTGAGGGCTCTCAGGATATCAGAGCCTGTGATAACAGAGAATTCTGGAAATTTCTCAGCAATAACACTATTTTTTTTATCAGAACAGGTCCATTTACTCAGACAGAACTTTTTGTGGGAAAAGTTCCCAAGAGATTCCCAGAAGCATTGTTAAACCTCAACTTTGGAGCTGGGAATGCTCAGGGATAGGATTCTCTGAGGGAATTGCTGATTAAACCCATCCCAGGTTGGATTTTAGCCTTCCCTGTTGCCCAGCACTCTCCTCTTTCCTAGAGTGCCCTGCAAACAGCAAAAAAGATCACTGGGAACCTGGATGTGTTTTCCATGAGGGAAAAAATCCTCCTTTCCACCTCTGAGAATTTTCACCTAGCTTTAACCCCAAAAAAGAAGAAGAAGAAAAAAAACCAAAAAGAGAGAATGGGGTGACTTTGGAGCATCCCAGGCAGAGCAAGGATGAGAGGGGATTTTGGGGACTTCTTGAGCTGGCTTTTGGGGCTTTGGCTCTGCTGAGGACTGGGTTTTCCTCAGCATCTCTCCCTAGAAATATCCCAGGACCTCAATTCCCCAGGAAATCCATTCTTGTGGATTCTTGAGCAGCAGGGCTGGCTCAGGTGGAATCTTGTTCAGGATCTCACAGGCTGAGGTGGCCAGGGAGAGTCCCCACTTCCTTCCAGAGAATTTGGAACAGGTTTTGGAAAATAAACAAAGCCCAGAAAAAAAGCCATAGAACCCTGCAGGAGCAGGGCTGGCTGCTGACTCTGCAGGTGCTATTTTTACACCTTAAGTGTTTCCAAGCTCCCAAGAGCAGGTCCAGAGGAGACATTCCCTGGGAAGGGCTCTGCTGAGCAGGAGAGGTTTTTTCCTGTTTATTCACTGCTGACATTGTGTTTAAAAGCAGGAGGGAGTGACTTTGTGTCAGGCTGCAGAGCATTTCCCTTGCCTGGCTTCATGGCCAGGGAAAACAATTACAAAAAAAAAAAAAAACAACAATCCCTTAAAAAAAACCTACAAAAAACCAGATTTCTGTCCTAGGGTTTGGCTGAGGGGATGAAAGAGAAGAATCCAGGTTCCAAAGTGGGTCCCATCCCAGTCACCCAATTTATTTTCAGCAAATAAATCCACGTGGCTTTCCAGGGAGCACAGCTCTGTTCTGCAGCTCCAGAGTGGGAAAAGCTCAGCTTTGCTCGGGATGAAGCATCCCAGGGCAGGGAGTGCCTTTCCCTGCAGCTCAGGGCTCTTCTGAGGGAGCAGGGAGCCCACACCACACATCCATGAACTTCTCCAGGTCTGGATGCTGCAGGTGGAAAGGGAATAACTCAGCCCAGCTCCTCATGCAAGCTTTGGAGAGCTCAGGGATGACTTCAGGGCCAGCAGCTCCTTCCAAGGAGGGGTCTCTGTTTGTGTCCAGCACCCTGGGGCTCTCGGGCTGGGCTCCATCTCCTGGACGTGCTGCATCTCACACCAGGTGTCCTCTGGGAGCCTGCAAAGCATCAGGGCTGATGTTGGAACCCTGGATGCTGAGAATTTTAAACTTTCTGTGCTGAAAGGCACAGACACACAAGAGAACACTGCATTTGACCCGAGGCCAAAAACTTAGAGTTTAAGGTTTTAGAATATAGCAATAAATATGGGGTAAGATGGAGGTTTTAGGGCGGTGGCTGGTTGTTCTTCTTCACCTTTTTTTTATGGGTTTGGGTGGTTTTGTGTAATTGGACAGAATTGCAGGACATGAGTGATCAGTTATTGGGTTAAAAGTAAAAAAAAAAAAAAAAAGGGGGTGTCATTTCTTAATTGAATAGTTTAGCCTTAAAAGACCTTGTAGAAAAAGACAGCTGGGCATTTTGTAGCTACTTAATAGAATACTGCAGAACTCATGACTTGTAAAACTGTAAAATAGATAAGATATTATAAACATTTGAGGCTGAACACGAAATACCATCTCTAGTGCTTCAATCCTGACCTTGACAAAGGTAGAAAAAAGCCAAGAACCAGCAGGCTTGGATGGAGCTTGAGGCACCTGGGCCAGGGGAAGGTGGCCCTGACACAGCAGGGAGGGGGAATGGGATGAGTTTTAAAGTCCCTCCCAACCCATCCCATCCTGGGATTCTGGGGTCATGGCCAAACCCCTCCCAGGAATGATCCAAAGCATGTCCAGGGTCTCAGCCTGAAGAAAATTATTCTAGTTCAGCTCAAAAACTTTCATTTTGCTTCAGTTTTGGATAATTTAACACCTTCAAACCTCTTTAAAAAAAAAAAAAAAAACAAAAACAAAAAAAACTCTGATTTTGCTTTATATATTTTAAAGAACAGGTTGACTGCAAAAAGAAATTATGTTTAAATATTTAAAATTCAACGTATCAAATTTAAAATGACTGGCTTTAGCTCCTAAACAGACCATCTGCTTTTAAAAATATTGAAACAATGTGAGGTTTGACTTTATCAAAATGCCTTTTTTTTTCCCACCTCAACTTCTGTGAGTAGAAGGATTTGAAGAATTCAGCCTTTTGGGGAGAAGAGGATTCCTGAGAAACAATTCCCACAGCATCCTCTTCCAGTTCCTAAATCTTTCACAAGTCTCAGCTGCCTCAGTTACAAATTCAGGCTTTTCACCCAATAATTGTTTACAGACAGCTTCTACCTGTTCCCATCTGTGCTTTATCAGCAGCCTCTGCTGGAGCAGCATTTTCTGTCAATAACTGCCAGGAGTTCCCAGGATACCAAATCTGCCTGGGCCACGTGGATGATGAGAAGCTCAGAAATAGTTGGGGGAAAAAAATCAGAAAGTTCCTTCCAAGGGGAAAATGTCTCCCCCAAAAAAAGATTCAAAGGCACCACCAAGAGCTGTTTCCCAGCCTTGGTCCCTGCAGGGGTCTGGGATGGGGCAGCTCTGCCAGGAAAAGATGGGAAGGAAAAAGGAAAAATGAAGGTTCCTCTGAATCCCCTGACTCAATAAAGGCAATGAATCCCCTTCAGTCAAGAGGTTTATTCAGCTCCTCTCGGTATTTTCAGCAGAGAAGGGATTTTTATTATGGCAATTCAATAAATTCACAGGGATTTGGGTTGGGAACCTCCAGGATATGGCAGAAATGCAAAGCTTCAGGTGGCACCCATCCCATTATGGACCTGATCTCACCTCCTTCTGCAGATAACTGTGATGAGGGGTCAGGTTTATCCTCTGTTTATCCCCTCCTCATTCCCTGCAGGAGAGAGGGGGAAACCTCCCAACCCCTCCTGTAATTTCTCCCTCTCTGCTGCTTCTTGAAATGAGCTGGAAATGATTTTATTTATCTGGTCAGCATTCTCCTCTCTGTGGTCTCCACTGATGGGTTCTCTCTGCTCCTTCCTCCCCCTCCTCTCTCTGGGTTTTTCCTGCTGTGCAGTTTGAGCTTTTAGTGTGTTCCCAGTGATCCTCCTGAAAAAAACAAGGACAGAGGACAAGGGAGGAACCCTCTGTGCCAGGCTGAGCTGGGTTTAGAGACATCAGCGACTCCCTGCACAGCCCAGGCTCTGGTACATTTATTTTACAGGGAATTGATGGGATAAATACACTTTTGTCAGTGCAGGGGTGGTTACAGATGGGGTTGGCTGGTGAAATTGGGGAGATTCCTGCCAGAGAGGTTCGTAGGATGGGTTCCCTTCAGTGGAAACTCTTCTGGGAAGAAATTCTCCCTGAGAATACCCTGACACACCTTCACAATGTTCCTGACAAGGAAGGTTTGCCTTTGGATTCCTTTCCACCCTTTCCCCAGCAGCTGTGGCTGCCCCTGGATCCCTGGCAGTGCCCAAGGCCAGGGCTTGGAGCAGCCTGGGACAGTGGGAGGTGTCCCTGCCATGGCAGGGGTGGCACTGGAGGATCCTTTCCTCCCTTTAACTCAGGTCATTCCATCATTCTGTGATAAACAGGCAATAAAAGTGCATCTCAGAAAAGTCTGTAACTTAACAAAGAGCCTCTCAGTGCTCCACGCTGTTATTTTCCTGCTGCTGATGGGAAATGGGCAGGAAACACGGCCAGAGCTGCTGATTAGTGGCAAATTAACACCAGAGCCAAGCCCAGAGCTGCAGAGTCCTGACGTGCAGTGCCTGAACGTAACCCCAGCAGAGCACAGCTTCCCGTGGGCCTATTTGCACCTCTTTTTGTGAAATTAAGCTTTATTTCTCTGCTTTTATTAAATTTGGGAGGCCAGCTTTATTCTCAGAGGGAGTAAGAGGGAGAATGTCCTACTCCAACAGAGGCAGGGGTCAGAGCACTGCACCTCCTTCTGTCCCCTGACATCTCTTGCTGAAAGCAGGGGATTTTATTGGCACCTTCCAAGCCATAAAATAAACAATCCCAAGAGCCCAATATTGAATTTTCACTCTGTGCATTTGGCTCCTGTGCAAACGAGAGCCCTCTCACCCCAAGGGAGTTGGCAGCTGGCTTCTCACTCTTCCACTCAGTTTTTAATGAAGTGTGGTGGCATTTCAGGGGCATATGGCACCCCCAGTGACCCACAAACAAGACTGGTTGTGAAAGTGGGATGAAATGAAAGGCAAACAGCAGGGCTGTGCCAATAAATGAACGTTCTGTCCTGCCCAGCTTCCCCTGGGCCGTGGGGAGCAGGGCTGGTAATTCACCAGCTGTTTCTCACCACACATTATTTGCAGTTGCAGAATTGCTCATTTAGAGCCACTCTGCCCATGGACACTTTGGGCTCCAGGAGATCCCACATTCCCAAGAGCTGGAACAACAGATTGGAAGGGCTGTCCCTCCCCAGCTTCTCTTAAAGACTTTTTGAGCCCCCACAGTGTGTGCTCCTCTGCCTTCCAGCTCCATGGGATGTGTAAAATAAATTCCTACTCTTTGAGGAAGGATCATTAAGCTCCTCTCACTGAACTCCCCACGAGGGGAGGGGGTGTGGAAATGAACACTGCAGGGGTTTGTTCATTCTCAAAGCAATGCCAGAGGATCTTTTTCTCCAATTAGAAATTAAAAGCTGATTTCCTGTTTAATCTTACCCCAGATCCAGCCTTGGGATGTGGAGCCTTGCAGGTCATTCCTGCATTAATGACCCCAGCACTGAGCTGTACCCCAGGATTTGGGTTGAGGTGCTGCTGTGGCCTTGGTCACTCCCCTGGGGCTCTGCTGCCTGTGCAGGTGGAGGAGTGGGGGAAAAATGAGCATTTGTGGGGTCACTGCAGCAGTGCTGAGGATGTGGCTGGGTCCCTCTGTTCCCGGATTCCTGCCCACTGCAGGTGAGCACAGGGATGGAGCTGAGGGAAAATGCTGAAATAGTCAATAGGAGACAGGGAATGGGATGAGATATCCTTCACACAGATATTCCCACCTCCTTTTCACAGAATCAGAATGGTTTGGGTTGGAAGGGACCTAAAGCTCATCCAGGGCCACGTCTCCCATGGGCTGAGACACCTTCCACTGTCCCAGCTTAATCTAAACCCTGTCCAGCCTGGCCTTGGGCACTGCCAGGGATCCAGGGGCAGCCACAGCTGCTCTGGGCACCCTGTGCCAGGGCCTGCCACCCTCACAGGAAAAAATTTCCTCCTAATACCCCATCTAACCCTGCCCTCTGTCAGTTTGAGGCCATTCCCCTCTGTCCTGTCAAATTGAGCTTGGAAATTTGGTGTCAGGGCCAAGGAATGAATGAATCAGCCCAGGAATGGGGCAGGCAGCCCTGGCTGGGGCTGTGTTTTACCATCCAGGGGCTGAGCTGGGCCAGGTGCTGCAGTCAATGTACACAGCAGGGTGAGGGCAAGCACAGAGAACAACCAGGCATTTCATTCCTGCCCTTATTAATTCATTCCAGTACCTGAATGTGAAATGAGAGAGGGATTCAGCTCCTGAGTGAGCCAGAGCTGCTCCTGGGCCTAAGGGCCTTTCATCAGGGCAGGTCAGTGCATGCTATTGCCAGCTGTGGGTACAATACAATACCTGCTTGTAAGCCTTAAAACAAAATGCACAGAGCTCCATTACTAAGCTTAGAATTTCCTAATATCTTACTAGATATGCTTTTCTGTAGCTTAAGGAGTTATTCTAACCAAGTGTTAGTACACAGACCATTGGTCTATTTATCCTTACTTTCTACTTATATAACTTTTCTGCTAACAAATCTCACAGCTACTACTTAACTCTAATCCCAGTTCTGCTGTCTGTAAGGCCTACCTTTTGCAGCTTTCCCAAAACCCTCTAATTTTAATGATTCCCACACATCCCAGCGATGGATGCTGGGCAAAACTTCCTGATTATCCAACTATCACAACAAGTCCTGTCTCCTGTGGGTCCTGCCAGGCAGGATTTGTCACTGTCCTGCCCAGTACCCACCCCAGCTGCCAGGGGAGCAGGCTGACTGTGCCTATTCACCAGGCTGCTCTCCATGCTGGGCACTGAACAAACCAGCCAGTGTACCAGGGCTGGACATGTGCCACCAGCACTGGGGGCTGCAGCAGTGTTCCACCTTGCTCTTCCTGCTTTTCCATCCATCCATCCATCCATGGCAGGAAGAACTCCTTGTTCCCATGCCAGGGCAGTGCTGGCACTGCTCCTGCTGTGGTGAATGCTCTCCTCTGAGAGCAGCTTTCTGGGAAGGACAGGGACACAGTCAGGCTTTTATTTGATGGCCAGGACAGAGAGGCTGTGGCCAGCTCCAGCTCACTGCTCAGGTGAGTGACTGGGCCCAGAAATGAGTGTCACCATGTCCCTGAGGCTGTGCTGCACACAGGGACAGAGCTGGCAGTGCTGGGGAGCAGAGCTGGCACCCTGCTGCAGCCACCAAACCCTCCCAGGCACCAGGGCTGGCTCCAGGTGACGCCCAAGGTTCTGCAATTTATTCCCCCACAGCACAGCTGGGCTGAGCCTGGAGTGACAAGACAAGGGGAAATGGATTCAAACTGACAGAGAGCAGGGGTTAGATGGAATATTAGAAATAAATTCCCTCCTGTGAGGGTGGGCAGGCCCTGGCACAGGATGCCCAGAGCAGCTGTGGCTGCCCCTGGATCCCTGGCAGTGCCAGGTTGGATGGGCTTAGAGCAGCTTGGGATAGTGCAAAGTGTCCCTGCCCATGGCAGAGGGTAAAATGGGATGAGCTTTAGGTCCTTAAAGTGAAGTAAAACTGTGCCTCTTCCTCCTCATTTTCCCACTCTGCCTGCTGGGATGATTGGTAATAACTCACAGTGGGCCATTAAGAATCACGTGGTGTTTCCAAATCTAGAGGGGGTGAAAAATCCCTGGGTCATATTTCTTTCCTTTTTTTCTCTGTCTCAGACCAGGTGTCCTCTGTCCCATCCTGCTGACCCTGCTTGGCTCACTGGTGGTAAACAGGGATAAAGTGGGCACAGAGAGGGGCTCTGCTGGCTCAGCACCCCTGGCATGGACAACATCTGCTGCCACCCCAGGGCTCCTGGGTGCTGCTGTGAGTGGGCATCTCAGCACAGACCTGCAGAGTGCAGATCCCACGTGGCCCTGGCTCCTGGCCCTCTGCTCTGGCTCCCAGGAGGTTTAAAATATAACCTGGTTCATAGCTGCTATTTTGGGGGCTCTCTGTTTTCCCCTGCTTGAGCTCCCCAAGCATGTGCTGCTATTTTTTTCCAGTAATGATCAACATTACCCCACACATTTCTTTTTAGAATATCCTCTTTTAGCCCTGATTATGCAATTATTACTCCCCAAAATAATTTGCTGTGTGAGCTGTATTTTTTTTTATTTTCAAAATAAAAACAGCAACAGATTTTGCTTCATTTATAGCACTGCTAAGTGGTTTTCCCCAGGATTAGAGTGGGCTTCTCCAGGGAATGTGTGCTTCCCAACACACATCATCCCTATCAATGTGTTTAGCTCTGATCCCTTTAAACACCACCAAACAGTCCCAGCTTTCATAGTCTGGGACAAGCAGAAAAATATTTATAGAAAGGAGTACAAGACCACATGGAACTGTAGGGACAATTGCAACATTATTCCCAATTTGGGAGGCTGGAAACAAATCCAGTGCAGGGGAGCTCAGTGTCTCAGCAAGGTGTGATGGTGTAAAAGCACCACGGGATGAGTTTTGCTGCCTGAGGGAGTGAGAGAAGCACTAAAATGCTCAGCAGGGATTTCCCAGCACCCTGCCAGTGCTCTGCTCCAGCCCTGCTTCCAGTCCAGCTGTGCCCTCTCCCCTCCAGCTGTGCCCTCTCCCATCCAGCTGTGCCCTCTCCCCTCCAGCTGTTCCCTCTCCCATCCAGCTGTGCCCTCTCCCCTCCAGCTGTGCCCTCTCCCATCCAGCTGTGCCCTCTCCCAGTCCAGCTGGAAGCAGCAGCTTTGT
The DNA here is from genome assembly GCA_013400575.1 of Peucedramus taeniatus. Classification (NCBI taxonomy): domain Eukaryota; kingdom Metazoa; phylum Chordata; class Aves; order Passeriformes; family Fringillidae; genus Peucedramus; species Peucedramus taeniatus. Next base: position 64,107 of record WBNO01001748.1, read on the forward strand.
GGTTCCAGTGCTGGTGTTGCTGCCAGGCATTGAGGGGGACCCAAAGGGACAGAATTTGCTGTTGGTGAGGGAAAAGAGTCTCCAGACCTTGTGGGGTTTGATCAGAGTGGCCGAAGCTGAGCCCTTGGGACGCTTTTATTGGAGGCAGGTCCTGGTGTTGGTAGAGATGGGCAGGGGATGTGAATTTGGGAATATTCACCAGCTGGATGTCCCTGAGCAGCCTGAGCAGGACCCAGGGTGGTGGCAGATGGCACATGGGCCTGCAGGGAGGTGTCTCCTGCTTCCAAGCAGGGGGAAAGTGAGGGCAAGGGGTGCCTGTGCATCGATATCCCCCAGGACAGGAGCCAACGAGTGCCATTGACGTCAAGAGTGACCCCGGCAGCGCCGAGTGTCCCGTTACAGGCAGGAGCTTTTAGCTCCAGGAAAATGCCTCCCTGCTGAAGCTCTCGCTGCTGCCAAACATGCCAGAGCTCCTGGTGACTGGATCACTCCAGAGTCCTGAAAGGAAAACAGCACAGAGCTCCTTCAGAGGAGAGACAAGATAAAACTTCCGAGCTGGGCAAAGTGAGCAGCTCCCGATAGAACCCTGGAGCTCAATCTGCCTCCCTGGCCCCACAGAGCCTGTGTGAAGGCTCAGGAATTCAGAGGCCCAAAAGGTTCTTTATCCAGGCCTGGAAAGCATGATGCTGTCCCATGTTTGTGGGATTTGTGGCCTGAGGCCAGCAGAGGAGTTTGTCCCAGCACCTGGATGGAGCCGAGCCAGCAGGACAGGAGATGGTGCTCAAAGCCTGACAATCCAGGCAGCCCTTCCCAGCCCAGTGCTGGCTGTCCACACATCCCAAAGCTTTCTGGCAGGCCAGGGGGAAGGCAGTGAGTTCCCTGCAGGGCTGGGATGGGGCTGGGACCCGGGGATGCTCCCTGGATGAGCTGGGTGCTCGTCCTGCTGGGACTGAGGTGAGCAGCCAGGGCTGTGCCCTCCAGCTGGGCATTCCTGCTGCTGGGGAAGGGCTCCAAGGGGAAAGAAGAGAAAAAATATTTTAGACTGTCCAAGGAATAGCTTGTGGATGTCTGGGAGGGCTCCCATGTGCTGCCTTGGGTGTGATATCCACTGTAAGAAGGAAACCATGTTGGAGCTTTTCTTTTTTCTTACCGTTTCTCACCTTTGCATCAGAACCCTCTTCCAGCCCTTTAAAGAGCTTCTTCTGGGAGAGGGGTGATGTGCTGGGTGCTGCCCACCCCACCCTGGCTGCCAGCAAATCCAGCCTGGTTAAATATAGGCTCTGAGGGAGGCCTTGGGAGCAGCACTTCAACCTGAAGTCCTCAAACATGCCTGGAAAAATTCCACTTGGCATCAGGCACTTCACCATATGCTGCTGTTCCCTTCTGCTGTTATCCACACAGGACCTCCAAGCTCTGGGCTGTGGAATAGCTGCTATTTTTGGGGGGGCATTCGATATCTTTCCATTCCCTGACCATTCCTGAAGGTGCTGTCCTCTCCTCCAGGCACACAAACAAACTTCCCAACTGGATTCAATGGATTGCTCTGGGGCAGGACCAAGGGTTTGGTGGGAAGGTGTTGGGAGACTGAGGCTGACAGGTGCCCAAATATTCCCCATCTGCTTTGGGATTTTTCTGTCACAATCTGTGGGACTTTCAAGAGCAAGACTCCCCCATTTCTATTTTGAACTGCTGCTTTTCTGAGGAGCAATTCTTGTACCTTCTCTTTCCACCCAGCATCCGTGGCTTTGTGAGAAATTTTTGCTCTCAGAAGAACAAAATGTTTTGAGCATCTGCTTTATTCTCACACCAAATCACACCTAAATCACCCACATGGGTTTGCAGCAGCCAGGGGGTTTGGCTGGGGTTTGGATGTGGAGAACACGGATTTCACAGCAGGGCTGATGCAAAGGGGCTGTAGGGAACCTGCCACAAATCCTGAGGGGATATTCCAGCTGGTTTTTAACTTGCCCATCATTGCCAGGCAGCTGGAATCAGAGAGCTCTGCCCAGTGCAGGTGTGCAGCACAAAACCCCTTTAAACCTGGCCTAAAGCTCTCCAGACAAACACAGATTTCTCAAAAGAGAGGGCAAAGGCACCTCCTGCAGAGGTGAGGGTTTCTTTCCACTCCTCTGATCCCAGATTTGACAGACTTGCAAAGATGCTGATGCTTTTTCCTGAGCTGGCTCCCATCTTGAGGCTCGATCCTCACTGCTGTGAGCTCACACTCCTAAAATCATGAGAGCAGGAGGTGGAGAGGATGCAGCAAACACCAGCTGAGTTCTTTCCCAGGTTTATGGGAGGGAGTTTGTGCTGTAAAGCTGTCAGGAGGGTGGAACACGCAGATCTGAGCAGTCAGGCCTTGCTGGCCATGCTGGCCAAGCTCCTGTGCTGTCCTGGTGTCACTGGCAGGGTGGAGACAGCGCCTGGCTGGGCTCTCCACGCTCTGATATTTATTTGTTTGGATGCCTGATGCATCCCCAGCTGAAAAAAAATCCTGCCTGTTCCTCAAAGAGCTTCCTGAACTCATCGTTGCAGGGGCAAGAAATCCAGATTTCCCTCATTCCCAAATAAACACAACCTAAATACAACCTCATTCATGCCTGCAGAGCATCCCTCTCCTCCTGCTTCTATGGAAAATGCTATCAGGAGAGTATTTGGGTATTTTTAGCTCCTTTTAATTGAAGTGGCAGCTGGAAAGCAGAAGGAGAGCCAGCACCACGCTGCCAGCCAGCTCCTCACAGGTGCCCAGCAGGTCCCACACGGACACCTGGGGATCCAGGACAGGTCCCTGGGCACCTGGGGACAGCTCTGAGAACAGCCACAGCATCCAGGAGCTGTAAACACCCTGTGTCCTCGCAGCCACCGACCTGAGGCAGGAGTGATTGAGGCTGTCACCCTGCAGGCCCCGGCCCAGAGCACAGGCCGCACTTTTCTCTCCACTGCTGGAGGCCTGACGAGTCTGGAGTCAATATTGGCCACCCCTTGTGCTTGGTAGTGGGAAAAAAACATCTTATCCTATGGTTTTGCTGTCTAATCTGTGTAAATGCTTCTGTTTTAACATGAGAGAGTGAGCAGTGAGAGCTCTGCCCAGTGCAGCTGTGCTGTCCCTCCAAACCCCAAATCATCCCTGTTTTCCCCGTGGGGGAGGAACATCCCTGCGGTGGGAAGGACACCTGGAGGGCTGCAGGCAGCTCTGGGGCTTGTCTGTGTCTCTCCCATCTGAAAATCAGAGAATCCCAGAATATCCTGAGCTGGAAAGGACCCATGGGATCATCCAGCCCTGCTCAGCCCCAAAATCCCAGCCTGGGTGTCCAAACCTTCCTGGAGCTCTGGCAGCCTGGGGGCTGTGCCCATTCCTGGGGAGCCTGGGCAGTGCCAGCAGCCTCTGAGGGAAGAACCTTTCCCAAAATCCACCCTGACCCTCCCCTGGCACAGCCCCAGCCCTTCCCTGGCTCTGGCCCTGTCCCAGAGATCGGAGCTGCCCCTCGGGAGGAGCTGCAGCCCCCAAGGAGTCTCCCCTCAGCCTCCTCCAGCTGCACAATCCCAGTGCCCTCAGCTGCTCCTCCAGACCCTTCCCCATCCCCGTGCCCCTCCTTTGGATGCTCTTCAATACTTTTAGATTTTATATTGTGCTCTAACAAATCTTTCCAGGATTTAGTGCCCATTCCCAAGTTTTGAGCATCTCCAAAGCTCTGGTGGGGCTGTAACCATCCATGAGCACTCCTGGGCAGCCAACTGTGGCTTTGCTGGGCTCATTGCTGTTCTCTGCTGTGACATTAAAGGTAGCAGAGCTTTTATTGCTGTTGGGGATGTGAGGAGCATGAAACATCCAGCTGGAGTCCTTCTGTTTGCAAAATGAGCAGGCACAATCTGGAAACAATTGTGGAGAAAACAAATGGGAATCACTGCAATGGCTTCTTTGTGAATTTATCTCAGAGGGGAAAATGCCCTTTCCCAGTTTTTCCTGGTACAAGAGAAGTGTCTACACCTCTGAAATAGGGTGGTAAATGTGGTTAATCTAACGACTAGCAGCCACAATAATTCCCTTTGCAGTTTCTAATGGCTGGAGAGGATTTCATCTTGCAGGATAAACCCATTCCAAGGCAATTTCCTTTATTATTCCAGCTTGCAAATTGCCTGTTCCTATTGGGCTTCATTGCAGGTCTTTTGAAGTTTAACACATCTGCCAGTTTATAAAGTCATTATTTTTAATTAATAGATAAAGTTCCTCCATTATTCTCTGAATTAACTCCAGCTGAGGAGGAGACAGAGCCAATAAGTGGCTGTGTGTATTCACTCTCAAAATGCTGTGATTAAAGGTAGAGAATGGATTTGGGCTTTATTTGGCAGATAAATGGAAAAGCAGAGCAAAATATTCCTTGCAGGTGCCAACCTGTCCTGTTGCCACAGACCAAGGAGGTGGAATGTCAGGAAAGTGTCCTGGGAATGGCAGTGACCTTTTCCTGGGAGCACTGGTCCCTCTGCTGCTCCCCACCTTGAGACCCTCCCCACAGGGTTGAGCTTGGTCTGGGCTCAGAGCAGCTTCTCCTCCAAGGTCTGGACACACATGGAAAGATTTGGGAGGAAGGAGGAGCTGGAGGAAAGCTGAGGTTCTTGCTTTTGCTCAGCCTCCACCTGTTGTGCAGGTCTGCAGTTCCCCCAGTGTCCTGGCATTCCAGAAAAGCAGTTTGGGAGAGGGACACCCACCACTGTGTCTTTATTCCTGCAGGATTTTGGAGGAATCTCCTGGCTCCTTGAGGACTCTGTGATTAAAGAGCTCCTCTTGACCTGGCAGCAATGGAAAGATTAAATTTAGGACAAATTGATTATCCCACAGTGATAGTGAGAAGTGAGAATAGTGAGAAGTACATCAGAGATCCTGCCTGTTTACCTTAGAACACCCTAAAAAGTACATTATTTATACATCAAAATAATTCCTGGATCTTCCTTTGCCCTGTGCTGCTTCAGTCACATCCATTGTCATGGACAGGGTTCTTCCCCAGGAATAGTTCTGGCTTCAAAGGAGAGGTCACAGTGATGGAGGGACAGGGGAGAAGCTCCCAAAATCCAAGTGGAGAAGGCAGGGTGTTCTCATGGAATTCCATCCATGCGGGAATGGGAGGCAAGAAAGGGAAAAAAGGAAAATAAACAGCAAAGAGCTGGCAAGGTTTAAGAATCTGTTAAGGTCAAACATCATGTTAAACATGACATCCAACTCAAGCACAGCCATATCTCAGGAAATCAAATATAAACCAAAAATGAGATTGTTTATTTGGCACCAAATTGGACTTTTCAGGATATTTTTTGCAAGTCATAAAGATGAAAAAAGATGTCTCAAATTGAAGTAACCAAAGAAAGAAGTGCTGTGAACAGTTCAAGCCTTGGTTCAGTGACTGGCCAGGCTGGGCTGATGAGCTGACAGCATTTCCCTGGACATCCATGGGGTGTTAAATCAATTCACAGCTTTACAGATTTAACATGGGAAGAAACCATGGTTATCATTTGATTTTCAGTGCAAGGCATGAAGTTTCATGTGGCACCTCCAGTTCTGGTCCCTCCTGCTCTGTTTATGCAGCAGAGGAAGTTTTCAGGGCCATGTCTGCAGATCACTGGGACCCACAAAGGTTGCTGAGAAAGGCACTTTCACACATTCCTCACTGCAAGCCACATATGTGACACTGACAAAAAAACCCCTTTATCTTCACTGGGAAAGTTTTAGCTGTCCATAAATGAAAACACAGTTGAAAAGCCTTTGGAAAGACATCAAAGTTTAGGCTAAAGGCCAAGAAAGGGCAGTTTTCTTTGTAGCTATAAAGGGTGAAGGAGCCAAGCCACAGACAAGGATGCCACTAAATTGTCTCAGAGGACCTGAGGGTGGCAAAGCTGAAAGCTTTGGCCCTAAAATTTGCCTGAGATGAAACTGGGGATTAGACCTGGGAGAGTTGGGATTGTTCGGCCTGGAGAAAAGAAACTTTGGGGTGACTTAACTGTGGCCTGAAGAGCTACAGGGAAGATGGAGAGAGATTATTTACAAGGGCCTGGAGTGACAGGATAAGGTGGAATGGCTTCAGATGGACACAGCTGCTTCATCAGGCTGGGAGTTCAGAAAAGGTTCTTAGGGGGTTTCATGCATGAGATGTTTAAAGGGAAAACAGATAAATAGGGGAGGAGTGCAATCCCAAGGCTGCGTTTATATGTTTAGGCAGCAGCACATTTCAAATGTATAAACAGGCACTGCTTTTACTGCACAAGAATGTCACAGCAGAGGGTCTGGACAGCTGAGGGACATCCTGGTCCAAGACCTGGCTTACCTTGGCATTCCACTAGACCTAGGAAGTAAATCAGGAAGACAAATTGCTTGACAAACAACAAAGATCCCGTTAATCCTAATCAGATGTGCGTCCCCAACCCCACAGTAAAGAATTTCTTCCACATGTCCAACCTAAATTTCCCCTCTTTCAGTGTGAAGCCATTCTCCTTGTCCTGTTCCTCCAGTTCCTGATGAATTGTCCCTCTCTAACTTCCTTGGAACCCCTTCAGGTACTGGAAGAGGCTGAGGGGTGTCTACACAATCTTCTCTTCTCCAGGCTGAATATCCCAACTTTTTCAGCCAGTCTCCATAGGGAATGTGCTCCAGTCCCCTTATCAACCTCGTGGCCCTATCACAGAGAACATTCAGAACATTTTGGGGAAATTCAGAGGAGAAACTGTAAATGATGTCCCCTGAAGAAGAGCAAGAACACTGTGAAAGCTTGGAGAGAGAAAGGGAATTGCTAAAGTGCTGAAGTGAATTCCCAGCACAGTTTCACTCCATCCACCCTCCTCCAGATGTTTGTCTATAAAAGGTTCATTTAAGCTCCATTTCTTAGCTAAAAGGGTTGATAGCAAAGATCTTTATCCTCTGCCTGGCTACTACTCTGATGAGCCAAATAGACAAGCCCTGCCAGGGAAGAGCCTGTTCTGGGAGCTATATTTGTAGCTGTGAGAACACAAAAAGTTATGCCTTTGGAATAGAATTGCCTGATTTCTCAGATGTCCTTCTGGATCCTGGCCTGGCAGCTCATTCCCTATCTCCAGTTTTCATCTCCAGATTGCTCCAGTGGAGCAGCCCGAGGTTCTGAAGGCGCTGGCACTGCGAGTTCTTGCTGCCCTGGAGAAACACACCCTCAGAGGGCTGTTAATCACTGGGTTTGTTATCCTGCACATGGGGGGAGGGATGGAGGAGCCTGGATGGGTTCTGGGAGCTGCTGAGAAGCTGGGGAGCCTGGGCTGAGCTCACTCCTTTCCAGAGCACCACAGAGACGAAGCTCTCCCATCTGTGCAGCTGAAATCCTGCACAGGCCAGAGGAGCAGGGCTGAGATGCACCCACGGACACTGTCGTGTTCCCAGTCACATTTAGGGCCAGATGGACACACAGCCCTGTTGAAGAAGCAGAGTGACCACACTGGAGCCTCAGCACGAGCTGGGGATGTTCTCTGCCTCCCTATCCCGCTGTTCTGTTATTCCCTCATCCAGCCTTGTTTCCCCATCAGCACCCACAGACCTGCCCAAAGCTCCTCCTTTCCATCCACCTTATTGTTAAGTATCCCCAAATCCCAGACCAGCAGCTCAAGGGACACCTTTTAGGTTTGTATTTTTGCTTTTCCCAGGCAGGTGGGGAGGAAACAGCTCAGATATCTGCTCCTGATCCAGTGTTTTTCCATTCTTCATGGAGTCACTCCCAGTTACTCATGGAGTCTCTCCCAGTGAGTCTGAGGGAGTGGACAGCTGCTCCTGGCCCCAGAGGTGAGCAGGAAGGAGCAGCCAGGGGACATCTGTCACAGGAGAAGGTTCAGGGCATGGAGCTCAGTCCGCAGCGTTCGCTCCCTGCAGCTCCCGGCTGGAAGAACAGCCAGGAAGAACTTGTTCTCCCAGGATGAGCCAGGAGCAGGGATCCAGGGAAAGAGGGTCAGTAGTGGCAAAAGAAAAGACATTCAATGCTGACAGCCTGCAGGGATGGGCCAGGAAATCCAGCAGTGCAGGAGAGACTGCAGGGATGCAGCTGGAGGAGAGGGCTGGAGGTGGATATCTGGGAAGAGCTGGAAAAGAACTGCCTGGAATGGTTCCCTCCTTCTGCACTGAGTGGGATCTTTGGGCTGGAGAAAAGGAGGCTCAGGGGGGACCTTCTGGCTCTGCACAATCCCTGACAGGAGGGGACAGCCGGGAGGGATACCATGACAAGAGGGAACAGCCTCAGGCTGGGCCAGGGGAGGCTCAGGGGGGACATCAGCAGGAATTTCCCCATGGAAAGGGGGCTCAGGCCTTGGAACTGCCCAGGGAGGTTTGGATCCCCATCCCTGGAGTGTCCCAGGAAGGGCTGGAGGTGGCACTCGGTGCTCTGGGCTGGGGACAAGGTGGGGATGGAGCACAGGCTGGATTTGGTGGACTTGGAGAACTTTTCCAACCTCAGTGGGATTCTGTGATTCTGTGCCCATCACTGGGGGATGGTCCTGGAACAAGCACCAGAAGATGGCACTCCTGGCTGTGCAGCCACCCTGGAGATGAAATTCCTTATGTTTGATCCCAGCCTCTCTCCAAAGCCAGGGACCTGTTCCCAGTCTTTTCAGAGTCACAATTCCCCCACTTTGTGGGTGACAGCTGCTCTTGCTGGCCAGCAGAGCGTGGCTGGAGGAAGCCATTAATTTGTTTTTCTGTTAAAGTTTGAAAGAATAAAAAAAGTTTTCTTGCAACCATGACCAAGAAAGGAGGCAAGAGCACCAGGCAAATAAACAGTCACAAGTGTCCCTCAGAGCTCTGTTTATGCTTCTCCCATGAAAAACAGCTTCAACCTAGTGAAAGACTCCAGGATAGAGCTGGGAAAAGGAGGAGAGCTGGGAAAAACAGCCCAGGCAGAGCAGGGCGTCCCTGTCACTTCTCCAGGCAAGGGGACAGCCACCATTGGTAAGTTGTGTCCAGTTGGGGACAAGGATCCTGCGAGAGGCGTCTCTGCTTCCCTTCCCCTTCGATGGAGGGGTTTGTGGACATCCCAGCAGGAATTTGGGACAGGAAAACGCTCCTGGATTTGCCCTGAGCCATCCTCAGGGATGTCACCTGCAGGAGCAGTGACATTCAGGACAGACAGGTCAACATTTGCCAACGTTTTCCCTTTCTTCCCACTCGGAGCTTGGCTGCCTCTGCTTTTTCTCACAGTGGCACCACAGTGGTGCCAGCTTGGTCTGAGAGCAGGTGGGGAGTGGCCAAGCCACCCCCAGTGTGTCACTGTCCATGTCCCCAGGCAGGTAGAGCAGGGACAAGGGGCTGTGGCCACAGGTGGCACCTGCAGTGAGTCCTTCTTGCCCTTATTCCACATCTTGGACCCAGCCTGACAATATTGAACCCTTGGAGGTGAAGGGACAGATGCTGGCATTTGTAGCTCTGGTCTAGGCAACCCAAATCCTTTAAAACCCTCCCCAAAAAGCTGCACTGAGATTCCTCCCTGGGCTGGGTGTGTTGGCAGCTCTTGCCTGGTTCAGGTGGCACAGATGGGCAAATTCTGGGAATTAGGGGCTCTCCTGGCTGGCTCTGAGTTCCTCTTCCATGGACAAGGAGAAGATAATTTCCCTGAACTGAGCAATGCCATTCCCAATGATTGTGTTTCTAATCCTCAAAGGGAATTTACAGAGAGATTTGGAAAGAACAAGGTTGGATCTGTTTTGGAAGAGCTCTGATGGTTTGTCAGAGAGGAGAAATCCTGGTCCTAAACAGGATGTTCATCCAACTCATTTCCCATAAGAGGAACTGGGACACAACCTGCTCAAATTACTCTCAAATCTGTGATTCTTCCCCCAAACTGTAATGTCCTCTTTATGAAACCTCTGAATTCCTGACCTGAACTCCAAAACAATCTTTGCCTTGCTCCTTTTCACTTTCAAAGTTGTGATTCAGCACTGAGCAAAGCAATCCCCACTCACAGATTGTGTTTACAGCAGGATTTTGGATCTCCCAGTATGAAAAATGCTGCAACTATTTAAGTTATTCCTTTTCCCATCAGTGCAGAGAGTTCAGTCCCCTTTAGGAAACTCTTCTCCATAATTAGGAAAGTGTCACAGAAATTGTTTATCTTAATCAGGGAGGCTGGCACTGTGAAGGCTGTGAACTCTGCAAGCACCCCAAAAACAAACTGAGCTTTCCTGAGAGCCCTGGTGGGGTTTAGATGGGGAGTGAGGGAAGGGTGTGTGGCACAACTGGGGCTGATGAAACTGATCTGATGCCAGGATGGTGCTTTGCCAGTGAAAGTCCTGCTTTGGGGCCATTTCCAGTGGCTTTTGCAGGGAACTTTCCTGAGGGAGCACTTTTCTGCACAGGGGGACAGAGGTGAAGTGAGCCCAAGACTGGCAGGGAGAATTCAGGTTAATTTGGCTGATTGGGGAAGACCAGTGAAACAGAATTAGAATTTTGGCCTTAAAGCTCATTCAGTGCCACCCCTGCCATGGCAGGGACAGCTTTCACTCCCTCACGGTGCTCCAAGCCCTGTCCAACCTGGCCTTGGACACTTCCAGGGATCCAGGGGCAGCCACAGCTTCTCTGGGCACCTGTGCCAGGGCCTGCCCACCCTCACAGAGAACAATTTCTTCCTTCTTGAAACTTCAGAGTCCTCTTCCTTTCCCTGAAGAGCTCAGGTCACTCTCAGAGACACCAGAGCGGTGGCAGGAGGTGGCTGAGGGAAGATGGAAATAACCCAAGAAGATGGAAATGAGTTTGCTTTTTTCCTCCTTTTCTCTGGCATCACAAATGGATCCTGGAAACAAAAGGGGAGAAAACAAGACTGCAGAGCATGAATACAGAAAGCAAACGTGGGGGTTCTTGGTTTGTGGTGGGCTGAGTCATGGCCCTGCTGGCGAGGGACACGCGGTGGCACTGCAGAGGTGGGGAGGTGGCAGATGGCACCTCCAGACCTGCTGGTGAGGAACGTGATAGATGAGTAATGCCGTGGTTGACTCTCACAATTAAAAGGCAGATATCATGTATATATGTAAAGAGAAGTTTTATAGATTTATAGTTATTGTTTTATAGATTTATAGGTATTGTTCTATAGATTTATAGTGATGTTTTACCCCCTTGTGTTGTTATCAGGGGTGGCCTGGGTTTGGGACATTTGGGAGGGTTGGCTCGTTACTGTGGCAGCACCTGACCTCCAATCATGGTGTAAAGAAGCAAACTCTACCACTGGACAGTGAAGAAGGAGTTGATGGACAGAACTTTAGGAGGGTCTGAAGGGTTAAAAGGTGAAATTTCCATCGCGTGGATGAGCACATGGTGGGAAAGATCCTTTGTTCCTGGTGCTGTAATATTTTCTCCATTCAGTCTTCTTTTGTATTTTTGATAAGGTTTTAATGAACCTTTTAAATTTTTGGAAGTGAGTATCATTTCTCACAGGAATGAGCAGTTTTCCAACGCCAGTTTATGTGGAAAGGCTCTGGCCTGCAGGATGCAGGGGGATGCAGGGGTCACACACCAGGGGATGTGTGACCATGCCTGAATCACAGCAGGCTCTCAGCCAAGGGATCCATGAGCTGGATCCATGTCCTGCACAGCCCAGTAATCCCCGTTTAAACCTCCATGCCAACTCTCCACTCCTTGGAGAGCCATTCCAAGGAGCAATCCCACCTGGGGGACACAGGAGAGGCTGATGTGCCAGATATATCTGATGGAACACGTTTGGCTGATGCAGATGTACTCAGAGATCGTTTTGGCCCCTTTATTCCATCGCTATTCGTCAGCCCTCATTAAATCCAGCCCTGCCCTGACAAAGCACTGGCAGCGAGACTGCAGAGCTCAGCTTTGTCCCTGGGACAACTCAATCTTCCTTCAGGCTGTAGCTGCTGTGGAATAATAAAGCTTCCCTGCTCGGATGTGCTCTCCCAAAGGTCACATCCTTTCCCAACACCCTCCCCAGTAGCCCTGGGCTGTTGTGGGAGGTTCTGTCCCCACGAAGGGATGTGCTGCCAGTCCCTGCTCCCATTTCAGAGTGTTCCCCCTGCCCTGCCCTGCCCTTCCAGGCTGAAGCAATTTTGGACTGGCTCCATTGCTGGAAGAGCCTCACCCACAGCATCACTGCAGCTTCTCGCTGGACTTGTGTCCCTCAGGGTTTGCTTCTCCTCATCCTGTGCATCCCTGCACTCCCTGGAAGATGCTGCTGTAAGGGCTGGTGAATCCTAGAATCCCAGAAGCCTTGAGGTTGGAAAATCCCTCCAGGATCATCAAATCTAAGCTGTACCCAATGCCCAGCTTCTCACCAGCCCAGAGCACTGAGTGCCACCTCCAGACCTTCCTTGGACACCTCCACCACCTTCCTGGGTAGCCCCTTCCAATGCCTGACCACGCTTTCCATGAAGAAATTCTTCCTGAAATTCCTTCTTTTCCCTGTTTTTGCTAATCACCTTCTCAGACCTGTTTAACTTTCACCCCGCTCTTCACGTGCCCTACATTTGTTCTCAGCTCTGCAACAAACCCACCTCCTCTGCAGTGCTGCAGCCTTGATGTGCCTTTGCAAAGTTTAATTGTCCGGAGAATAATTAAGCTGAGCTTGTCTTTCCCTGCTGTGCAGCAGGAAGGTTGTAAGAGCAGCTGAGCTCTGGCACTGGAGTTTGTTCCAGCCTTGTCCCTACACTGCACCTGACCTCAGTGGGGTTTGGGCATCCTGGCACTGATCCCTCCTTGCCACAGGACACCTTTTGCTCCTCACTATTAAGGCAGGAATGGCAGCAAAGCTGCAGCTCCACAAAGATTTCGTGTGATGCTTCCACGTCATGATGGTCAGTCCTGAATTCAGGAGGGGAAAACACCTTTTTTGAGCCAGTTTGGGGGAAATGTGCCCTGCACCATCCCTTGCTGGTGCTGGTGAGGTCCTTTCTGTGTAAACCCAAAACCTCTGTACTGGCTGTGGGACAGCTGAGGAGGGCACAGCTCACTGGCTACAGCCTTGGAGGTTACTTTGATTTTGGTCCTACAGTGGCTTGATGGAGCAGAAGAAATGTTTAAAAGCAGGAAGCAATGGAGATGGATCAGGATCCTCCCACAGCTCTGCACCAGGGGAGCGTTTCATTGGCCATTTGATTATTTCTTTTATTCTTTAACTTCATCAGGGCTCAGAGAGGGATGTGGAGGCTGCCCTGGGCTCCTCCTGAGGCCAGCACTCCAGAGCCATCAATTCCCATGGAACAACTGGGAACTTCACCTGGCATGGCACAAGATCTCTGCTGGTTGCTGGGGGATAAAGCCTGAAAGGATAAGAAATATCCCAGGAATGAGAGGTGCAAATAGCTGAACTCTGGCCAGCCCAGTGGGACAAACTCACAGAGTGATTTGGATATGAAAGGTCTGACAGGGAGCAAACTGGCATCCCTGCGGGAATTGGGACCGAGAGGTTTGGAGCAAAGCTGTGCAAGGGAATGCCCCAAACCCACTGCAGTGCTGAGCTTCCAGTTTGCTTGGACCTGGCAGAAAATGTCCCCTGTGTGTGACTGTTCCAGGCCTCAACACCCAGCCCTCAGGGTGTTTCCTACATCCCCCAAAGATGCCTGGCCCATCTGAGGATCCAAATCCACGTGCTGGGAGTGTGGTGGGAGAAGGTGGCACTGAGGACTCACCCTGTAGTCACTTCAGGGCTTCTGGAACACCAGGGTTGACTTGAAAGGGACACAGCTCCTTCACAGCCACATCTTGGGTGGAAGGGTTTTCACATCTTGGGTGGAAGGGTTTTCACATCTTTGGGGGATGTGTTTTCACATCTTGGGTAGATAGGTTTCCACATCTTGAGTGGATGTGTTTTCACATCTTGGGGGGATGTGTTTTCACATCCTTAAGGGACGTGTTTGTTCTTCTTGCTGGAAGAAGTGGTCAGACCAAGGCTTTTCTCTCAGTGCATAGCACACTAATATTTATTATTTTCCAACCCTTAAATTCTGCATCATATTCAAGGCACTTCTCCCAAGGAGCTGCCGTGTTTGCAAGAACTGTGAGGTTGAAAGGGAATTTGTCAGCTGGGAATGCTGTCCCCAGCTTGGATGGACTCCTGATAAAATCTGCCTTCCAGAAGATAATCAGGATGGTTACTGTGAAAGCAGGAAAGTTTGGGGAATGTTGGGTATGAGGGAAATGAGGACATCTGAGATTTTCCTCAGCCTGAGGAACGAGAGCTGAGTCACCTTTATTTAAGATTTCTTGGATGGTGGTGGGGTCCTTCAGCCCTAAACCATCATTTCAGTGTGAAGAACCCTGCAAAGTTGGTATTTCCATGAATATTTCATATTTAATGTGAGCCAGAAGAAGGAGCAATGCACAGTCAGCTGTGAGTTCATCCCCAGGAAATGGGATCACTTCAGAAAACACATGGAGCACGTCACTGCTCATTAATTATGCACAACTTAATAAATTGCTGGTTACAAACTGAGCTCAATTGCTCCATTTTTCCCCAAGCACAACAGAGTGGAACTAAGCCCTGCCAGATTTGGGTTTCTTGTGTTTTAATTCCTCTGGGGGGAGCATGTGGACATTTCTTATCAAACTTTAGAGTGAGAAATAACCCTCCCCTGCTTATCAGTGACTCCTGGAGCCTGATCAAAGAATCTTTGCTGTGCCATGGAGTTCAGTAGTGCCTGACTTGGAAGCAAACTCGTTTCCTGCCATGAGTTCTTCCTTGTTCTTGGATGGAATCTTTATCCCTGGATCTCCTTGTCTTTCTATCAATCCTCTGCTCAGATTTAGACCTTATCCAGGGGAATGAGGCCAAGGAGATCCGTGGAATTTTGTCCTCAGTAGATTGAAAAGTTTGGGGAAAATGCTGTTTCTGGAAGAAGGAAATGATTTACACATTTTTGGGTCAGGTTTTGTGTGTGTTTGTGTCCCACAAGGATTTCTCTTCCCCCAAATGTGCTGAAGTTTTTCATTTTGAAAGCTTGAAAGAAGCCTTTCAGACTCATCTTTCAGAACCAGTGCTTGGTTTTTCCCTTTTGAAATGTGACCTATATTTTAGAAAAGAAGTTAAAAAGAAGAACCAATAGTCCCCAGACAAAATAAATCTCTTGGTTTTGGTCTAGTTCATCTTCTTTGTCACCACTGTTTTACAAAACAACAGAGGTGGAAATGCAGATCTGCTTGGGCTCAGCTAATTAATTTTCCTCTGCTTTCTTTGTTCACCCACCAAGCTGAAAAATTGGCTGTTCCTACAGCTTTATTTGGAAATAGGCTGGGAAAGCTCCTTATTCAAACAGTCAGACTATAGGAAATGCCATGGGGATCTCAGGAGGAATAACACCAGGGGACAGCACTCGGGTTAGGAGCATTCCTCCTGTTCTTTGGTGCAAAACCCCACTTTTTGCAGGGGAGAAAGAGAATTTATGGCAATTAGCGAGGGTGATGGCTGCTTTTTAAGGAGCAGGGTGACAGAAACGATCCCAGGTGCCAGAGGTGCAGGAGGAGCCGTGGCTGCGCAGGCCGGGCGGAAGGGAGGCACCAGGGCCCGAGTGACTGAGGCACTCCATGACACGGCTTTGGCTCTGTTTTCCCGAGTTATTTTTGCTCCTAACGAAGCCCTGAGCTGGTGGAAATGAGCTCAGGAGCTCAGTGCTTCCTGTGGTCACCTGCCAGGCCTGGAGGGGCTGCAGGGCCTGTGCCATTCCCAGCACAGGGCCCGCCGTGCTCCCTCTGCTGTGCCACTGTCCCTGGGCTGGGCAGGGACAGGGGACAGTCCCCACATGTCCCTGATGGGCAGTGCCAGCCCCACAGCCCCGAGAGGTCCTTCCCAGACGCCGTGTCCGGCCCAGGGATCCAGCAGCCTCCCCAAAAACACAGCAGAGCCTGTCTGCATCCTCCCAGGAGACATTCTCATTCCCAGACCGCTTCCCAAAGGAGCGCTTTGCTTTTTCCTGAATTGCTGAGTGTATTCCAGAGCAATTCCACAGAAAGCCTGGAATAAATGAATCCTTTCCTCTGTTGTTCAGACTTCATTTAACTCTTGGGATGCTGAACTGGTGGGAGGTTTTGGTTGTTTTGAAATGGTGCTGCAGGAAGTGGAGAATGGAGGTGGCTGAGCAAGTCCTGATTTCATGGGGATAACGTGCAGCTGGATACTGCAAGTGGGTGTGGAATACTGGGCACAGGTCTGCTGCTTCCAGCAGAAGGACATGGAGCTACTGGAGCAATTCCAGGGAGGCCACAAAGTTGATAAAGGGACTGGAGCACCTCCCCTGTGGAGGGGCTAGGAGAGCTGGGAATGTTCAGCCTGGAGAGGAGGAGGTTGTGTGGAGACCCCACAGCTCCTTCCAGAGTCTGGAGGAGCTGCAGGGAGGCTGGAGAGGGAACTTCATCAGGAACTGGAGTGACAGGTGAGGGGAATGGTTTCACACTGAAAATGAGTAGATTTAGATGGGATATCAGGAAGGAATTGTTCCCTGTGAGGGTGGGCAGGCCCTGGCACAGGGTGCCCAGAGAAGCTGTGGCTGCCCCTGGATCCCTGGAAGTGCCCAAGGCCAGGTTGGACAGGGATTGGAGCAGCCTGGGACAGTGGGAGGTGTCCCTGCCATGGCAGGGATGGAATGAGATGATCCTTAAAGTTCTTTCCAACCCAACTCATCCCATGATTCTAAACCAGACCAGCAAAGGGGGAGGACTGGTCACACTCACCTACCTGGTGCCTTTCTCTTCCTCACCACCAGCTCAGTTTCAGCTCCCACCCTTGGGAATGTGTCCTACAGATCTCTCCAGGGACAAGATGAACATGATGTTCCCACTGGCCTGGGGATTGCTGCCTGTTTCTGTCTAGGGATGGGAAAATGAGCAGGGAACACTTCAGTATGCTGATCTTTCCCAAGGAACCTCTGAAATTCTGGGTGTGGGAGGGCTGCACAATCAAGTCAATGCTTTTTGGGCTACAGCAAAATTCCTCTCTAATTCCCAAGGTTCCAAGAACATGGAAGCCCTATCCTGGAGCAGTTTCCAGCAGGGACACCATGAACAAGTCAGCTTTAATCTTATTATCTCAATGATGCTCTTTATTAGCCTAGATCAGCCTGGCATCCTTTTGATGTCTGTCCAGGATGGATTGTATCTCTCCCTGTTGGAAAGGCCATGGAGAGCTCTATTCCTCAGCTGCAAATAAGGAGGAAAAAAAAAATCTTCCTTGTTGATGAAGTCTTAGAGCACAAAAGAGGGAGAAAGTGGAATGATCAGAGAGAGGTCCTGAAAATAGGGTGACTTTTGGGGAACAAAGCCCCTGCACTCCAGGAGGAAATCCCAGGCACCAGCACAGGCTGGGATGGCCCTGCTGGAACAGGGAGGTGACACCAGTGACCCTCTGTGGTCCCCTCCAACCTGACCCATCCTGGCATTCTGGGATGTTCCCAGGAGTCCATACCTTCACACCTGATGATGATAGAAGCAGCTTTTCTCTTCCTCGTGCCAAAAAGAGTTGAATGGAAGCCCTGTGTAATTCCAGGGTGTGGCAGGTGACAGCACCATGATATCACTGCCTGGCAGTGCCAGCACCCTGCTCCCATGGCACAGCCTGCTGTCTTTCCAGGTGTGGCAGCAGGAGATGGGATCTCACCTGCCTGAACATCCCAGCGTGGCACCAACTTCTCAGCCAGGGAGGAGAGGAGGAGTCTTGGCTGCAGCCCCATGCTTCAGACTGATCTCAGCAGGGTGGTTGTATAAGCATTTTTAATTCTCTAAAAGCATTATCTCATAGGGTTATTTAATCAGCATTTTCACTGTTGGATTTGCTGTCTTCTCAAAGCTTGAGCCAAAAAGGGGGATGGGCCAGAAATGAGGATGAACCTGCCCAGTCTTCCTGTTCAGGCCACAGAACTAAAAGTCAGCAGAGAAAGGA
The DNA here is from genome assembly GCA_013400575.1 of Peucedramus taeniatus. NCBI lineage: Eukaryota > Metazoa > Chordata > Aves > Passeriformes > Fringillidae > Peucedramus > Peucedramus taeniatus. The sequence goes on from WBNO01001748.1 coordinate 81,974, forward strand.
GACCCAGGAAGATCAATCCATGCCATGAGCATTGCTGTTAATGGATGCTGACAAGGGAAATCATCTATATTTAATAATCAGGATTGCTCCTGCAAACACATCCCTCCAAAGTTCATTTTGCTTCCCTCATGCTCATCCTTTGGCTGAGGAAGCCCCTTTGTGAGAAGGACTCAGCTCCCATGAGTTTCCAGCTTCCCAGCCCTAAACAGGGATGTTGGGGTTGCTCAGATTCCTGGATCTGTTTTCCATCCAGGAGAGTTCAGGGTGAGGAGAGGAGCCTGGCAGGAATGGAAAATCTGCAGAGCAACCCAGGCTGCAGTGGGTAGAAAGTCCAGGTCGAATAAGCAAAGGAGACAAATTCCCAGGAATTTTAGGCTTCAGGACAAGAGGATAATTCCTTGGTTTTCTCTAGACCTGTAGGTCTGAGCATCCTCTCTCTTTCCAGTGCTGGACTCTGCTCAGAGCTGTGCCTCTAACTGTTGTAATTAACTCACAGAGAATGAGTTAATTACAGCACATCATTGCCTCAGAGTCCACAGAGGGAAAAGGGACCCCTGGCAGAGCCCATCCCACAGGATCAAATCCCTTTGCCATCCATGATCAGCTTTCCCAGGGCACTGATTTGCCAGGAATTCCCCTCTGGACTCTGGGGTGAGAAAATTCCCTGGGCCCAGGGAATTTTTGTGCTCAAGTGTGAAATTGCAGCAGAGGGGAAGTGGAGAAGGGACATTAATTCATGAGATAGCTTTAATGTGGGGAGGTATTTCATATTTCCCTCCTGCAAATGCTCCAGGAATATGAATGACCTCCAGCAGGGACTGCTCTCAGAGTTATGTTTTGTTGTTGGAATGAAAATTAGGGAATGAATTTACCCTGGACACAAGGTGGTGGGAAGCAATGGGATTGCCAGAGCAGGAATTTGTCCCTGTTCTGACAAGAATATTCTGAATGTGACACTTCTTATCATTAATAAAAAATAATCATTTTAATTAAAAACATACAAATTTTTAACAGCTGGAGATGCTCACTTGCAATGCAGATCCCTCCAGTACTTTTATTTGGGAAGAAAAGGGAAAATGAGCTGGTTCCAAAGGAATGTTTTATTTTACTTTTCATAGAATCATGGAATCATATAATGATTTGGATTGTAAATATTCAAGGCAACAATCTGGTCTAGTGGAAGATGTCCCTGCCCGTGGCAAAAGGTTGGAACAGGAAAAGCTTTAAGGTCCTTTCCAACCCAACCCAGTCTGGGATTCTGGGATTCCAAGAAGGAGAATGCACCATGGATATTTGTCCTCATAGCTCTGGATGTTTATTAAAGATAAAGGCTGGAAAGAAAAATTTTTTCAAAGCAAACTCAACCCCAGCAGGTCTGGCAGAAAGGCAAAAACCTTCAGGGACTTGAAAAATGGTTGAGTAACATTAAATTGGTGATTTTTAGGTGTGAGCAGTGAGAAGAATGAATATATGTAATATATTATAATATAAATATGTATGGCCTGAGTTATTTAAGGTCTTAGATTATACATGAATTATTTTATATTTTATATATAGCACGTGACATTAATAAAAACCCCTCAGCATCTGCCAAGAGAGCCCAAAAATTGTCTCTGGAAATAGTCCAGCTCTTTTCCAGTGCCTCTATAAAGAGCACCTGCATTCAGTGGTCAGCAAATGTTGCCCAATTGATGGCAACTGTTGTCAACATCAACAAAAATAGATGGAATCATGAAATATTTCTGCTGTTATTATCAGATACAACGTGTGCAGCTTCCACCTGACCACAGATCCCTGACAAATTCCTTTGGCTACAAGCTGAACAGATGTTTTAGGGAAAAATTCTCTGGGGAGAAGCTGCCAAAACTCACATTACTCTCTTGGTGACTTCATTGTTGCATTGCTGGTATTGTTCATGTTGCTTTTTAAAATGTTATCATGTTAATGTGCTGTTTAATAATATAATATTTTGTTCTAAAAGATAAAAATAGATTTCAAAAAGCATCAGGGGCCAATACCTCTTCTTCCACTGTAAATGTTCCCAAGCCTTAAAGAAATCCCAAGAGTCCCATCAGAAATATATGACATAAAAAGGGCTGATCCTGGTGCATCTGTGCAAGGATGAGCCTCTTCCCACAATAACTAATCCAAGTGTTGATGGAAGGGAAAGGAGACAGGGAATAAATCCTGTTTTTTCCAACACTTTTATTTTCAATGTCAATATTTTTAATATAATTAAATATTATACTATATTAATTATATCATATTATATTATATCAATTATATTATATTAAATAAATACAATATTATTATTTATTTTCAATATTTTCAATGAGCCTTTCCCTCATGATATTATTGCCAGAGGTGTTGATTTGAGCTGGGTGAAATATTCCAAGATGCCAGGATTTCCCCCTTTATTCACCATGGGAATTTGATTCCTGTTGACAAGTTGGGAATCATTAGGATAAACAATCTCCTTAGGAAACCAACCCATCCTGGCCCCACATAATTGTTATGTAAGTTCTTAGTGTCCTGAAAAACAAATTAATTAAATAAATAAAGGGGGAGAAAAGTCATTAAGATAATTGGCTTCCTAATTTGCTTGATCAGAAGCAGCAGCATGGATTTGGTTCCCTAGGACAAGGTGTCCTGCTTTGGAAAAGGAGGAAGCACTCCTTGTCCTGCTCCACTGGGAGCTCCAAGCAGCAGAACGGGCTCAGTTTGGCTCCCATCCCACCCTCAAATTGCTGCTATTTGCCCAGAACAAATTCCAGGGCTTGAGGAACCCATGGATAAAGTCAACCCTCATGGAGAAGCCTCTTGGCCTCATGGGTTTGAGAGGGAACTAAAGCTGGGCATTTATTCCAGCTTTAGGATCCCCATTGGAAGCCCACGGTGTGTGAGGAGGGAAGAATGTCTCCCTCTGTGCTGCCACAAGGATTTGCTCCAATTCCTTTCCAGGGATGAGCCCCTGAATGCTGCACACTCAGCCCCCCACCCTCGCCTGAGCTGCTTTTGCATCAGAAGCCTCAAATTCCCCGTTCCCAGCTCTCTTTTCCAGAGATTTTTTTCCCCCAGCCTTGCTGCAGGGGAGGATACACACAATAAACAGCTTTTTGAGGCTGATTTAATGCCTCATCAGCTCTCCACCTATTAATCTACCCACAGAGGAGGTTTATTGCTGTGTCTACCACAAACTGATAAAGATTATCACGGAATTAATTCCCAACAAGTGTGTTGTTAGGCTTGGAGCCAAGTGCTCCGAGTTATCAGTGTGAATAAATACTTGAGCATAATTTCTCAATGAGCCTGTCTTAAATGGACTTGTAAGGCCAAACCTTTGCAAATAAACTCAGGGGAAAGTGAAAAGAACAAACGTCACCATGTTCCTGCATCACATCCAACAGGTCTGACGCATTTGGTGCAGGGCTCAGGGTGTCTGTGATCCAGAAATACCACCCAGATTCCCTGGAATGTGGCAGAGCTTCTCTGCCCTCATCATCTTCATCCTCCTTGAAGAAGGAGCATGCAGGGAATGCTCATCTTTCTTGGTTCTTGACCTTCTGTCTTCCCTCCTTCTGTCTTGCACTTCCCAGCAGAGCCCTGAGACTTTCATTTGCAGTGAAATTCTCCTGCACTTTCATTTTCAGTGAAATTCCCTCCTTTCCTGCTGCCTCTTTTGAAGGAGTCACCAGCTCAGAGAGACACTGAAGCTCCAGGGGCTGCTGATGAGCACAGAGTTCAAAAGCAGCCAGAAACGTCTGGGCATTGGCCAGAATAATTTTCTGTTTGTGCAAGTGACAGAAGAGTTTCCATCATCTGTTGAAAAATGATCCTAAAAATAACTTTCCCTTGAGTGCTGCACAGTCAGAGACCTGTGCAGTGGACATGGGTGCTGGCAGCTTGGGGACCTTCACCTGGGAAAGGAAGGAAAAGGATTCAAAAATAGGAAAAGGCCAGGACCTTTCAAATACTTCTTGGAATACTTCCAACACTTCTTCTTTCCAGCTCATCTCTTCCCCAGGATTCATCTCACAGTGTCAGGACCATATTCTTGCTGTCCTTATGGAATAATCTTGCATTTCCTTTACTCTGGGTTCTGCATGAACTCTTCCTTCCAGGAAAAGTCCCACTGCTGCTGCTACAGGGGAGGTGTCCCAGGATGCTGCAGTGAGGCTGGAAGAAAACCTTTGGGAGCATTTTGGAGGCTTGGAAGCACCTCCAGCTCCTGCTCCTTTATTCAAGGTGCTGGAGCACCAGAGTGGGTGCTGTCCTGCCTGGGTGCAACAGGGGATCCCAAAAAACCATCTGTAGGTTCCTGGAGGGGCCATGGCTTCAAAGAGGAGGGTGGAGGTGGTGGGAGAGGGAAATGTCCCTGGGCTAATGGTTTTTTGTAGCAGGGCTTCACCAGCACTCTCACAAGTGATTTATGAGGAGATGGGAATGGAGCCAAGCTGGGCCCAGTCCCACTGTGGAACTGGTTTCTACATCTTAAACAAACCAGTCAGAGAAAAGCATCTCATCTTTGTGTTGGAAGATATCCCAGGGCAAGGTCTGTTTGCCTGGCTGTGGAAACTGTGCCTGAGGAGGATGCTGGGCAGGGGAGTGGCAAAAAAGTCAATGTTTTGGGGCAGGAGGGAGCCAGCTGACACCTCCATCTGTCCAGCAGGACAGGCTGTGGTGCCAAGGGCCACTCTTCTGCTTCAGGGCTGGGGGAAGCAGTGCCTGTCTCCCCAAAAGGACACAAAGGGATGATGGAGACACTCAGAAACACATAAAGTGTGGGATGTTGTTCAAACCCTGGAGCTGGCAGGAGAGAGGAACTCAGATTTGGCCAGTTCTGGTGATCTCAGCATTTGGAGAGGATAAATGTTGATGTACCTCTGCTTTGAGGGGCAGAATTGTTTGTGGAGCCCACCAAGGCTCCCAGAGCAGCTTCCTTCAGGGTTTAAAAGAGGCTGAAGCTGTGACAGCACTGCCATTAACTGCAAGACAAAAATGACTGTTCAGTTAAGTAAAAAACACAACAAAACCACAACAAAATCCTGGTGGCATTCTCAAGGTAAGCAGAGCAAGGAACATGTAAAACTGGGAAAGCAGAGGGCTCTTCCCTGTGGGAATCCTGTGAGTCACATCAGGCAGCTCACAGTGTGTTCTCAACAGGAGTTTCTCACCAAGACTATCTCCCTTCTTCACCCATAAAATCGTAATTTAAAAGATTTTTTTAATACTTTAAAAAGTCCCTGACTGCCATAGAGGTGGGGAGCATCCACACCTTGCTCCTCCTGCCTCAGCCTGGAATGACCTTGGCAGGCCTGGCAGCACCTCCCGCCCCAGGAGGAGCAGGGAACTTTTATGGCCTGTTTCAGGCAGCAATAAAATGTTCCACACCTGGATTTTGGATGCCTGACTGCTGGAAAATGCTTGGGAAAGCCTTTCATGATGGCTATTTCGAGGCATCACCGAGTGCTCTCCAACAAACCTCGGTTGCATCAAAACAAATAAAGCAGCAAAATATTTGTGATGTCATTATTGCCTTGAAGAAGGAACTCTCCAAGCTCTGCTGAGGGCACTTTGCAGAGGTTTCCAGAGGCTGAAGGTGGCAAATGGCCCCAGAGTTTTTCCAGGAGAGGAAGCCAGGCAGGGCTGGAGCTGAGCCCGCCGGCCCAGCCAGGTGGGGTTTGCAGACTTCTGCAAGCCTGGCTTTGTCCCCATCGTGTCACTCTGATTCCCGGGCTGTCCCCGAGAGGAACAGGGTGTAAATCACTAATTATCATCCATCCGAGCTCATTTGTGCTGCTTGGAGATCTCCAGCACGGGCTCCCCAGAGAGGGATTCCCTAATCTGTCCCTAATCACAAAACTATTTAAAGGGCTGTGCCTGGGACTCGTCCCCAGCACACATCAATCCCATTCCCTGGGATGCCACAGCCAGGAATTCTGCACCACGAGGCAGGATTTGGAGCACTTGTCCAGTATTCCTGACATCCAGCTGGTTTTCTTGGCAGTGCTGATGGTGTTTTAGGAATTCCCTGCTGTTTGGAGGGCATTTCAGGAGAAAACAGGGCACCAAGGGCAGCAGGTTTGGGTTTTAAGTCAGGTTTAATGCTGCAAACACATTGGATGTGAGTTAAAAGGTTTGGGAGAGCACAACTGGGACCAGTGTGTTCAGCATCAATCAAAAATAGGGAAGGTGAAGTAAGGAACTTTTAAGCCAACAAACTGATTCCCAAATAATCCCAAACCCCTTCCCAAACCCCTTCCTGGTCAAATCTGACATGTTACAGCAGCCTTTAGACATTTCAAACTTTATTATTAATATAAAAATTTACCGTAAGCACTTCTGGAAGTTGAGGCAGCAGCAAATTTCATTCTGGCTTAAACTCTACTTGGTGACACATTCCCATGGCAGGGAACACATCCCAGTGAGGATGATCTGGGAGAAAATCACATTTTTAATTCCTCTTGGCACTGCAGTGCTGCTGGTTGCCAGTGGAAAACCTGCTGGAAAATGACATCACCAGTGACCACAGCACAATCCCAGTCTGTCAAACCAGTTTGCCAGCCTGGTACTGGGAGGAGTTTTCTATCTGTAAATTTATCTGTATTTTCACCCTGAAATTTTTGGATACTACAACAAAAAATAATAAGTAGGCTCTAATTTGATGCCTGCAATTAGATAGGAGCATAGATTTTCCCTCAGCAGCATTTTAATTTACATACACCCTGTATTTTCCTGACTAATTGAGAATCAAAATTTCTTCTCCAAAAGGGTTTTGATGAAGGCAGCCTGGCTGATTTCTTTAATTAGTGGCAATCATGCAGAATTGTATTTAAAAATGTACAAACAGCAAAGACTGGGGGACTCAGCTTGAGCCAGGGGCACCTTTGATGATTCCAATGTGGAAGTTTCTTTGGCTCACAGGTGAAAGGAGGTTTTAGCTCAGTTCTGGGGACCAAATCCAGCCCTTTTTGCAGGGGACATCCAGTGCTGGAAGGGAGCTGTGCTCGTCCCCAGCCCTGCCCAGGACACTTCACTCCTCCTGAGCCATCTCTTAGAGAGGGGCTGCAGAGCCTGAACACCCCCAGGAGCATCCCAAACCAGGCCTAAAACTCCTTCCCTTCCATGAGAACCAAAACAAACCTTTTCAAAGTTACTTATCCTCCCCAAGAGATTCATTACCAGCCAAAAAAAGAGATTTTAAGGCTGTGTTTGTGTGGATATTGTGCTGACACCTTAATAGGCTGCTGCTCATCTCTGGGATCTGTGGGACTCAGAACACTCTGCTCTTCACATCCCAATTTAGGGGAATTAGGCCTTAATTTGCCTCCATAAATGATGTTTTTTCCTCTCGAGTTGCATCATTTTGGATGAGCTCCTCCACAAGAGAGGAGGCAGGGACCTTGTTCAGCTGCTTCTACGAGGGGGAAGGAGCCCTGGATGAGTTTGGAAAACCAAACTGGCTGTTCCCAGCAGTGCTTTAGGGACAGAGCACAGCAACAGATCTTCCTTCTCTCTCCCATCCCAGTGGGAACAGCCAGCCCACCTTCGCCAAATCCCTGCTGAGCTCTGTTCATTCCCTTTTTCCCATTTTTGGGGAAAAAATTGCCCAGTCCTGACCATCCCTCAATTTGAGCAGCTGATATCCAGCCCTGCCTGGGCTGGAAGTTGGATTTTTGCAGTGTGGGAGGGTGTGGTGGTGTTGAAACTCTTTCTATTCCTTCACCAGCATTCAATTTGTTTTTAAAATAAATAAAAATCCCTGTGAGCCACAATAGATTGTTTAATCAGCAGAGAGCTGGTTAGCAAAGGAAAATGGGTGGCTGAGCCTGGTGCAAAATTCTTGGAAATAATTCAGGGATTGCACTGGAAGGAAAATACCCCAGGGCAGATGTAACCAGAGGGGGTTGGAGAATTCAGATTCTGCTCACTTCTCTAAATAAATGAGGAGTTTCTGGGTGGGTGCTCCAAAAACAGAGAGGAGCTATAAGTAAAGGTACTGAGCCACCTTTCCCACTGGAGCTGGCTTCCCTTGGGAGTAATTTATGGGATAAGCTGAGAGATAAGGGTTGTGTGTCAGAGAATAACCCACCCTCACTCCCTTCACACCCCTGGATGCTTTCATCTCCCAGCTGGTTATAGCCCAGGATAACAAAATCCCAAAGGATCCAGGGGCACTTTCTGAGCTGGAGGGAAGGAATCCAGCCCCAGATCTCTGGTGCATCCATAGACAGCTGCTCCTGTTTTGGAAAATTTCCATGGTTTCTCCTCAGATTTGGACATGGTTTTTAAACCTTGAGCATTTCTTTCAGAAACACGCACAGCCTCTGCACCCCTGGGGAGATTGTTTGACTTCAGGGAGTCCTGGAGCAGCCCAGGGATGCACATGGAGAACCTCTGACATTGAATTCACCCTCAGCAGACCCAGGTGATAACACCAGGAGACTCTGCTGCTGTTGGGGACCACTTGGGTTTCAGGAAATCAGTGCCAAATTGACTTTTATGCCTGTTCATCATCATCATCCCTTCCACAGAGGGTCTGAACAGGGGCAGGGATGAGTCTGGGCCAGAAGGCCAGGGTTGGGATGGTTTGGCAGAGCTCTGCAGGAGGATTTTGCACAGAAGCTGCACTTTCTCCACAGAGTTTGGCATGTTCAGCCCTCTCCAACACCTCTGGCACTCTACAGAGCAAAGAAATAAATGCCAAACTCATGATGGCTCCTTTGGATGCCCAGGGAGAGCCAAGGAAAAACAACCAGCCATAAAATTCCTTCATGAGGATCTTTTTTCTTGGCTGGGAGTGGAAACTGGAAGAAGCTTTGTGGGATGGGGCTGCCAGAACAAGCTGCATCCATCACCAGCTCCATTTTCCCTGGAGGAAGGGGCAGCTGTTAATTTCTTTATTTGTCTCTGCTCCATGGATAGGATTAGGGAAAAAGCCTGGAAAAAGTGGGATAAAGTGGCCCTGCACATGGTGATGAACACAGAGATGGAGGATTTATGCTTGAAGCAGTGGAAGAATTCCAAGCATGTTTTCACATTCTGCATCCTGCCTTTCATGCCTTCAGCTGTAGGAAAAAATGTTGTCTTTACATTTCTGCCTGGAAAAACAATTAGGAATGTTAATTGCACTGCCCAGGAGGTGCAACAGGGGCTGGCCAGGAAGGAATTTTCTTTGCTTGTAAACAGGAAGACTCAACCTTTCCCGCCATTCTCCAAGAAAGTGGCGGGAGGATTTCAAGGAGCTGGAAAATGGGATTTCAGTGGGAAAAGCAGCATAAGGGAGAAATGAAAACAGGGAACAACAAAGCAAAGGCACCATCCAGGAGCAATCTCTGCTGAGGGGAAAAGAAGGGTGGAGGCACCACAGCCGCTCTTTGGAAGTTCTCCAGGGTTTTCCCAACATCCAGGAGCATCCAACACCCTCTCCCCTCCCTAAATCAGAGTTTTCATGGGCAGAAATCTGACTTATACCCAGAGCTCTGTGCCCAGCTCAGCTCCATCACTACAGACTGATGGGAATCCCATGGAAATGGATATTTGAGGAGGAAACTCTTCATTGCTCCGGTTAAAGCTCTGAAACCCAGTGTTTCTCCTCAGATTTTGACATGGTTGATAAACCTTGAGCATTTCTTTCAGAATCATGGCTTTTATGGTAAAAAATGTGACAGATTTTCCTGATTTCAGGTCTCCACCTTCACCCCTCTGCTGAGTGCAGCACGATGCACAGCTGGGAATGTGAATTCAGCTCCTGCAGTCTCTCAAAGCACCTGAGTTTATTTAATTTTTTTTTTTTTCCTGCAGAATTATGTAACCCGGCCCATGATTTTCCCTGTTAACAATTCCCTGGAAATACAGGTATCAGATATGAGCTCTGGTTATCTCTGGGTGCAAAAACAAAAGGTGAAGTTGAAAGTTTTGAGTCTCCTTTTTCAGGTAATTGCTTTCAGGCAATTACTGCTTTTCAGGTAATTTCTCCTTGGCTCTGGCCAGGACAAAGGGAACTAGGGCAGGGCAACTGGATAACACAAAGCGACTCATTTCCCCTCACTTTGCTTCACTATTCCCATCAGGAAAAGGGGAAAGAGCAATATTAAGTTCTCCTTGAGGGGATAATGAGCTGGCTGCAGGATCCTGAGCTGGCAGTGGCTGGATAGTCCATGTGTTATTATTTAATATTGGATAAACAAAGCCATTTCCCAAGGGTCTTTAGGATAACATCGCCTTTTAGTGAGCATTAATTGACTTTAACCCAATTTGTGCCTGCATCCCTTCATTAAAACCATAACCACACAGCCTAAACCTCCAGCAGATATTTGAAAAGTCAAGTTTCCGTTGTATCCTGCTTGCCAGAAGTGACATTTTGTCCCTTTTTGCAGTGATTCAGTGTCCATTCCTCTCCTGGCAGTGCCAGCCGCCGGCAGAGCGGTGACGTCCGGGATGTGCTGGGAGCAGCTCTGCCCTCCAGCCCCTGCCAAACAGGAACTGCTCCCTGTCCCAGGAATCCCATCCAGGGACCAGGCAGGGCAGGAGCAGAGGATGCTGTGCCACAGCCCAGGTTTGTAAAGGGAATCAGAGCCTGGAGAGGCAGATCCCAAAGGATCCGGGTGCCATCGCCCTCCTCTCATCGCCAGAGCCACTGGGAATTGTTGGCAGGGAAAACTGTGGGTCAGGTCACAGAAATTCTGCAGGAAAAAAAGGGTTTAAAGTTATTCAATAGCCCCAGCTCAGGTGCTTTGAGAGCCTGCAGGGGCAGAGTCACATTCCCAGTGTTTGCATCGTGTGCATTTAGCAGAGGGATGAAGGTGGAGACCTGAAATCAGGAAAATCTGTCACGTTTTGGCTCTGTCACATGAGCCACTTTGGGTCACGGCCATACTGGAGGAAAACAGATTTCCTGTGGGGATATTCAGCTGTTTCAGTGTTCTCCCTCCTGCTTGGAGCAACCCCAAGCTTTTGGAGGATGTCCTGGAGCACCAGCCATAGGGATAACATCCAACTGCAGGAGAAACCCCTGGGAAGGGGTTGTTCATTCAGGGACATGCTCTCATTTGTAACTTTTTGGTGTTTATTCAGGGACATGCCCTCATTTGTGACTTTTGGGGTTTATTCAGGGACATGCCCTCATTTGTAACTTTTTTGGGCAAGTTCAGATGCCTCCAAGTCCTGGGATTCCAAGCAGCACTTCCTGAATAGGGAACAGAGGTGTCCTGGCACCAAGGGGAGCTGCCTGGAAAGGAACATCCCTGTGGAGAAACTGAGACTCTTTGTGTGCTCCTGGCAGCCCCTGGCACAGCCCCTGGCACAGCCCTTGCACTTTCCATGGGGCTTTTTCTTCCCTTCCTGGCATTCTGAATTGCCTTTCCTTGGGAAAGCCTGGTGCCAGAGGTGATTCTGGCAGCTTTAAATAGGGTTGCACCCCAGGATTGCTGTGGGGGGAAAACGCATTTACACCAAATCCACACACCCAGGCTCAGGAATGAAATAACTCATGCCTTGGGTGATCAGAAATGAGATTATGGTCTGAAGGCATTTCTGGGACATCCGTGATGGATTCAGAGGAGTCAGCAAGGGCTTGGCTCTTCAGGAACTTTCTGGAACTACCAGTGCTCTTCCAAGGCTTTGCTGAATCCAGACAGCTTTGAAGGAAGTTAATTCAGTGCAGGAGATAAAACTGTCAGGAAAGGCTCCTGAGGCTTTTATAAAAGCCTGTCTGAGTATTTAACTGGAGATTGTGGCTTGCGCAGCTCCTGGAAGAACAAGGAAGGATTTAGGATAGGGAACAATGTGCAGGTGCTTGGAGCTCAGTGTCAGAGCTGTTTCAGCAGGATAATTCCCTTCCTGCTCCCCTTCTCAGGCTTGCTTTAGACACATATTACAGTCTAATCCTCGGTATTCCTTTTTTTTTCCTGTCCCAGAAATACAAAGATTCATGATTTAGGACTGTGAGATTCAGTGGGCTTGAAAGGAGCTTGCCTGGAGAGTCAAACACACAGCAAAATGTCAAGGATTCACTTGAAATCCCATCTAATAAGGCCTCCTGCCAAGTCCATCCAAAGCAGCAGGAGCTTTTCCATCCACTCTAATGGGCTTTGGGAGATGCTCTGTGGCACAGCAGGGAGCTCTTGTCTGGCAGAACAAGCCCTCCTGAAAAATGATTGGAGCAATCCAGGTAGCCCTTGGTGGCCTTTTCCTGGTGCTCACTGGTTCCCTTCCCCAGAGGGAGAGCAGAGGGGCTCTGCTGGGAAAAGGCTGCACAGGGACTGGGATGGGGCTGCTCTGGTGAGGAGGTGATGCCAAAGGAGGGAGAAATTCTGGAAAACAGGCAGGAGATATCTTCCCAGTTATCCCTGCCGCTTCATTGGGATGAAACTCATTAGCTGTGCACAGGAAAAGTCAAGGTATTTTATGCCAGGCTGGTGTGGATTTGGAGCTGGGCAGAGTTGGTGACTCCTCATGAAGGGCAGCAGGTCCAGTGCCAGGGCCACAAGGAATAACAACAATGGGAGACATGGAACAGGGCCATGTGTGCCTGGTTTGTACCCTTGGAATTATGATTCAGTCCTCTGCCACTTGCTGATGTCAAAACATCATTTCCAGCAGTGTTAGAGAGCTTATGAAACATTCCCATTTCCCCAGGAAGAAGCATCACAGAACTCCTGTTCTTTTGTGCCTTCTCCTGGCTGAACTCATTCCAGAGGTCAAGTGGAGCAGGAACTGTGGACACCTTCCCTGGATGTGGACATTCCTGCAGGAATTCAGGGATATTTATAGCCCATGCCCAGGGAAAGGAGAGGGCTTGTTTCAAAGGAAAATAGGCAGGGACAAGCAGAAATATTTGGGACACTCTACTTCCTTCAAATTCCAGAGGCTATCAAGGAGGAAAGCTTCTTTTTAAGACCTCTATCCCACAAATATCCCCAAAAAATGCAGGGAGGTGAAGTGGGGGAAATACATCCTGATAATTTGTTTGTGAAGTACCTTGGAGTGGCACAAACTTCTCCCTGGAGCCCAGTGTTCCCAGAGTTATTATCAGCTGCCTGGCTATCAGATAATCAGGAGAGGCAAAGAGGAGAATTTTGGCTCCTGGCATGAGAACTGATGACCCAGTTGAGCATCCCATTTCCTGGGAGAAGGAGAGGCCCGGTCCCTTGGGACAGAGGGAAAGGAGGGCTCCAGAAATCCTCCCAGTAATGCAGAGGAATTCCCAGTTTGGATTTGTGGGGGCAAACTGGCAGTGACTGGTGGGAGGACAGTCCATGTGGGAATCTGCTGAGGAAGGATTGGAAAGTGGAGGAAGAGGGAATATGTTGGTGAGCCAGAGGGAGAATTCTCCAGGAAAAGGACTACAAGGAACTGTAGGAAAGAAGGGAAAGAGCAAAGCCAGGATCAGATGAACGTGTTCAATGGATGAGCCAAGGAAGGGACAGCCTGGAGAAACAGAGGGAGAAATGAGGCACCTCACCCTGAATCCCCTTGGACACGCCACAACCAGCAGGGATTGGGGAACGGCAGCGTCCCAGGGCTGTGGATGCAGCAGAGTGGAGGGAGTTGGCTGAAGAGCAGCCCAGGGCTCCATCCCATTCCCAGGGAATGCGGGCAGCTCTCCAGCCCTGCGGGGTGAAGGGCACTGCACTCCTCCAGGCAGACGCCAGGCAACCCACCGAGAGCACGAAAGGAAAGAAAACAAAGACAAAAGGAAAGAAAACAAAGGCACCGGGATTTCGGGACTTCAAAGCCCCGTGCCACGCCCGGCCGGTTGCTGCTGCTCGGGCTGGGAGCCAGGGCTGGAATGGAGAGGGGAAAAGCTGCTTCATCTTGTTCTGCTCCAAACCTGGGTCAGCCCTGCCAATCCAGCACCTCGGAGATGGGGAGAGAGGGGAAAGACTCGGAGCTCTGTCTACAAGTACATCTCAGGGACATCAGACCACGTTAAAAGCTGGCCTAGATGACATTTATCTTCTACATCACCTCCATGTCAGCACTGAGCACCCAAACCCATGAAAATTCCAAGTTCCCAGGCTGCTGATGCATCCCAGAAAACTCCACCTCACAGCCAACATGTGGCATGGCTGGAGCTGAACTTAGGGAAGAATTTTTTGGAGGGGAAGAGTTGGAAGAAGAGGAAGAGAGCTCTTGAAGAAGGAGTTTGTTGACAGAGAAATTGGGAGTCCGGAGTTTGGTAAATATTAAAAAGAAAATAAAAGTCTGACTCATGGTCACAAATGAGCAAAATTAAACTGCTGACATTATTCCCAGAAGTCTCAAGGGGACTCACATGGAAAACTGCTATGAAAAGTTTATAAATGGTGGCATCAATTATTAATTTTATTAAAATGTGTGCTGGCAGAGCAGCACTCAGGAGCTGCTGCAGGGTTTTCAGGCAGGGCTTGGAGCAACCTGCTCCAGTGGAAGGTACCTGTGATGGGGGGCTGGAAGGAGCTGATCTTTAAGAACCCTTCCAACCCAAACCATCCCAGGATTCTGGGATTCCAGGAACTAGCCAGCAGAGGAACCAAGCACAGGAGAAGCCAGGACTTTTTGCCTTGGCCCTTTGCCACACGTGGGATATCCACTGATGAGCAGCTGGGGTGCTGTGACTTGTCCTTGTGCCCTGGGGCTCCAAAATCCTCACTTTGGGCTGTGGCAGCAGTGGGAGATGGGGCTGTTCCCAGCTCCATGCCCACCTTTGTGTGGTTTGGGGCTGTGGGGCTGATGGAGCCTCCTCTTCTGCTGTCATTCATCACCTGCAGCCGGGGTTGTGTCACCCCAAGTGCTGTGACAGCGTGGGGCTGGCTCTGCCTCCTGCTCTGCGCAGCCTTGGGCATCACAAAATAAATGTATATCAAGGTATTACTGTCCAGAAAGGGCTTGTGCAGGTGCTGAAAGGCCACCCTCGAGTGGAGCCTGCTCTGCCCAGCCCTGCCCAGTTTATCCCCCAGAGCAGCAGGATTGGGGTCCAGGCTCTGAGGTGCAGCTTCTGCAGGGGAGGTGGCAACCCCTGAAATCAGCCCTGAAATCAGCCCAGCTTGGATTGCTCGTGACTCAGAGGTGTAAGTGTGAGAACACTCTGCAGCACGGCTCCTCTGATGGGAACACTCCCTCTTTCACACGCTTCAGAGGTGATTTTTTAAAAAAATACAATCTAAAGGAGCAGAATATGAACAACTGCCAAGGAATTTATTTGCCCATGTGCTTCCCACCTCTCTCTCACACCTCAATTCTCCTGCAACTTTGCCCATAGTGCAAATCTGGGTGGAGTGGAGGGAATAAAGGTAATTTTCTTCATGGGAATCTGTGGTTTTTCACATGGGGTGGCTGCTCTTGCACAGTTTGCTCAGTGAGAGAGGAAGGCAGAGCTCAGGGGGAGTGACAAGAAAAAAAAAGCAGATGAATGTTTCTGAAGCAGCATCTGCTCAGAGGAAAAGGTTTTAGAGATCTTAGCTAAGATCTTCCTGGACGTGTGTCTGTAAATGGAACTGGACTTTGGAGGGAAATTATTATGGGATCGTGGGAGAACACGACAAAACAGGAGTGGGGTGATGGAGAGAGCCTGGGAAAGGATGTCCCTGGAAAAACACTGCCTGTGGCACCTCATCAGGTGCCTCAGCCCTGGCTAAAAACCAGCTCCAAAAGGGGATTTGGGTTCCTGATGCCCTCCAAGAGAGTTTGGGTGTGTCTGGTGCCAAGGCTGGCATCAGATTCATATTTAAGCAAACCCCCCCAGCAGTGACACCTCTTTGCCAGCTGCTAGGGTGAAATTCTTGTGTTCTGAAGTCCTCACATGTGAAACATCAAAAGCAAGAGCAAGGACTCTCTGAGCTAGGGGGAGCCTGGCAGAAACCAGTCCTGGTGTGAGCACAGAGGAAAAGGCTGTGCATTGGTATCTGGGTGGAGCTGGGTTTGGGGATTAGCTGAGATCAGCTCCAGCAGTGACTCCAGGGCAGCAGGAGCTGATTCTGTGACTGAGACCTGTGAGAACCAGCTGGGAGTGGCTCAGGCAGGCAGGATCCCTTTGGAATCATCACACTTCACTTCCCTGCAACGCTGTGCTAAAGGCTGACAGCAAAACTCTGCAGCTGGGGTGGCAGCCCCAGGCACCTGGGACATCCCTGGCTGGCATCAACCAGACCAACAGCTCTCATTTTTTACCCAAAATAGAGCATGGGAATGGTCTTGGGAGCACCTGTGATGTCTTTATCCAAAGCCGTGGGAGAGCACAACAGCCTGGAGAAAAGGAGGCTCAGGGGGGACCTTGTGGCTCTGCACAATCCCTGACAGGAGGGGACAGCCGGGGGGATCGGGCTCTGCTCCCAGGGAACAGGGACAGGAGGAGAGGTAACAGCCTCAGGCTGGGCCAGGGCAGGCTCAGGGGGGACATCAGCAGGAATTTCTCCATGGAAAGGGGGCTCAGGCCTTGGAACTGCCCAGGGAGGTTTGGATCCCCATCCCTGGAGTGTCCAAGGAAGGGCTGGAGGTGGCACTTGGTGCTCTGGGCTGGGGACAAGGTGGGCAGAACTTGGACTCGATGGCCTTGAAGGTCTATTCCAACCTAAATGATTCTGGAATTCTGGGAAGTGCCACTTTTGGGTGTCACTGAGCCTGTGCTGACAGTGGGATCAGAGACAGAGCAGGCACTGGAGGCTTCTGTGAGACCTTCGAGACACCAGTGAGAAGAAGGCCAGAGAAACACAATAATTGGAAGTAAATGGAAATAAATGGGAAGGCTCAAGCTGCTGAGACATGAAGGGAAATGGAAGTGGCACAAATTAGGCAGTGACTAATAGGACACTGCAAACAGAAGGAGGGTCACACACCAACAAGGAAAGGAAAGCAATTAGGGGGATCGTTAAGAGAAATGGAATGACTAATTGAAGGAAAGTGTCAGCTGAATGTCAGGAAATAATTCCTAAGTGGGAGCAGCTCAGGGCTGTGGAACAAGCTCAAAATGAGATTTCCTGAGCTGTTCAACCCTGAGTCAAACACTCAGAATCCACCACTGACCTGGCAAGAGCCCAGGCCTGAGCTGCTTCCATCGGAGCCTCTGCTCTTGTCTCAGTTGTTTTGAAAACAAAAATTATGTTAAAGTCCATAAAACACAGCTAAATTTCCACTCAGCCTTCACCACAGGAATCCTTCATTCCTTGAAACTCCTGGTCAGGCACAGACCTTTGGTTCCATAAAACAGCCATGGAAAGATCTCCAACACTGATTGAACGTGTTTGCCTGAACCCTTCCCTCTCCTGAAGTTCAGAAAAAGCCAAACAGCCTCAAATCCTGATTTTATCTTTATTGTCCGCCCTGGAAGGCGCAGTCATTTTCTGATTCATTTACTCCTGTGAGCAGTGCCAGCTCAGTCCCTGGAATTGCCTGTCTAGGAAGCTGCTGCCTGCCTGGGATGGGTGCTCTGGTGTTTTCCAGCTGGGATGGAGCTGATTTCCACTTGCCATTCCTTTCTCAAACTCTCCTGTGCCATGGGGATAGGAAAAGAGGTGAAATCCCAACAAAACTTGTGGAATTCTGGGAATAACAGAATTGATCATAAACTCCCAGCACAGGGAGTTTGTGTTGATCTGGAGTTTGATATCAAGAGAGAAACCAGCACTTCCAGATCTTTGCTTCCATCCCTGATGAACACAGGACAGCTCTGAAAATCTGGGCTGGTTCCTGAAGTTTGCCACTGCCTCAGACCACACTGGCAGGAAAATTCCCTGAAAATTCAGCCCATCCTGGTTTTCCTTGCTTTCCTTGCTGTGTCACACATCTTTGTGTCCAAGGAAAACTGGAGGTGGGACTCAATGCTCTGGGCTGGTGACAAGGTGGGGGATCAGTCACAGATTGGAGTGGATGATCCTGGAGATCTTTCCCAACCTCAATAATTCTGGGATTCTGAAAGATTTCTTGTATTGTTTGGAGATCTTGGAGCAGGAAGCTTTCCTGAATGGAAATTCCTTCCCAGCCTGCTGAATCCAGCTGCCTGAGGGATGTTTAAATTCCTGTGGTCACCTGGGAGCAGTGCTAAAGTTTGACTGAGAAGAGTCACACACAGAGGTGTCACTGTAGGACTGATTTAGACAATAATGTGAATTTCCCAATGCTGGGAATTGGGAATACAAGTCAGCAGAGAGGAGAGAGGCTCCCTGGGGAAGGTGTGTGGGGCAGGCACAGGGCTTGGACAATGACCCAGGGACAATTCCCACCACGCTCCAGTGAACTCTGCTCTGCTCATCACAAGCCATAGCAAGAGGCAATTCATATTACTTAACTTTTGGCTGCTTTTCCCAGATTTGGTGTTGTTGACCCATTTGGGAGCTGCTTAATTGCTTTGGAAAGGTGAGAGGTTTCCAATCAGCCAGGACAGAAACAGAAAAAAATCATGACCCTGTGGTGGATGTGGACTTTCCTCTGATCTTCTACAGTTCCTCACACTGCTTTTCTGTTCATATTCTCATTTTTCCTTCAGCTGTAATTCCTCAAGATGCTTTTCTGGTCTTATTCTCATTTTTAATGCATAGTAACTTTCTTGTAGCCTCAGAGTTTAAATTTGTTGCTGATTTTACTGATTTGTGGCAAAATGTTGTAAAATTTTAAACTGGTTTTGAACAGAAAAAGCCTAATTTGGTGTGTAAATGAGTCACATTTCTGGGTGTAATCCACCTTTTTTTTTAAAAAAAAGACATCTAGTGACGAAAGTTACATTACAGATCAACAACTTACAAAACTTCTGTGTAAAGAAAATAAATGTTGCCCAGTTTTCTCACCCCTCGTGTGAGAGCATTGGACAGAAATGCCAGGAATCACATTTCAGAATTGGTGGGGTCTGGGCTGTTGTCCACCTGTGTGGGGTGTCTGTAATTAAACAGAGGCTGAAGCCAGTGGGATCAGGTGAGGAACAGCCCAGGTTTGTTGCACAGTGTGTTATCCACATTTCCTTTGCAGAAGGAGCTGGTGATCAAGTGAGGAATGGCCCAGGTTTGCTGCACAGTGTGTTATCCACATTTCCCTTGCAGAAGGAGCTGTTCAGGTGAGGAACAGCCCAGGTTTGCTGCACAGTGTGTTGTCCACATTTCCTTTGCAGAAGGAGCTGGTGATCAGGTGAGGAACAGCCCAGGTTTGCTGCAGGTGTGGGCACAGGTGCTGCCCTGCACTCAGGTTCTACATGAACCCATCTTCGGCCTCACCTCAGAAATCCTCACTCTGAAAACTGTTCTTCTCCCAAATTCCTTCTTCCCTCCTTTCTCCCCCTTGCTCCTTCCTGGTAGTGGAGCAGTGCTGGAAGCTCTGTTCCTGGAAAGGCTCCCTGGAGTCATCGAGGGACAGATTCCCAGCTCTCCTGTGGGCACCAGCAGCACAGCAACTGCTGGCTGCACTCTGTGTCCAGCTGCTCTGTTCCCATAATTGTGTGGATCTGCTGCAGAGCCACGTGCCCCCATCTGCTGGCACTTGGTCCTGAAAAGAAAAACAAATGCTGAATGTTCACTCTGCTGTTTCTGCCTTGAATTCTGTGTCCCCGGCACGACGTCAGCTCTGCTCTTTCACAGTGTGGGCATCAGCCTCAGGAAAGCCTGGAGAGCAATCCCTGGGAATTTTGTTCAGGAAAAGATGGTGGTGGGGTCATTGGAGCTTGAGGGGGGCCAGGCTCTGTCCTGAACCACCCAGAGCACAAACCACGGTGCTGAATGATGGAAAGTGATAAACAGAGAGTTCCCCAGGGTAAACATCCCCCCATTCCTCAGGGAATAAACTGAAGCTGCCAGCATGGATCTGTGACAGCTCTGGGATGTGCAGTGGCAGGCTGTAGGGTCTCTAAGCTGATCAAACACCCCAAAATTGCATTTATTTCATGAGATTGTTGTCTTTTTTTAGCTTGTCCTTATCCAGAAGGTACTTCAGGTGTCTGACAGTCCCTTGTGAGGGTGTCACTCACTGTGTCCCATCTGTGCCACAATCACAGGGCACAGCACAGCAGCTCAGGGGTCTCTGGTCCAGATGCCCTGGTCCTGATCCTGCAGCTCCCAGGGACAAGGGTCAAAATTCCACATGGGCTGCAGGTGGCCTCTGAATTCCTGCATGTCCCAGCATCCCTGAACTTGCAGTGAAGCTCAGGGGAAGACTCAGCCTGTGTTGAGCTCTGATTTATTTCTCAATTTTCACCTGGTTTCCCTCAGGAGAAGATAAAAGTGGTGATAGCAACACTCATCTGTGAGATCCACACAAACCTTCAGCTGCTTTGCCTCTGTCCCTTCTCTAAAGATGAACTGAAGCCACAGTGATGAACCTGCTTTACCAATCCTGGCCCCTGGCCAGAACCTGAAAATGTGTCTGCTCAGTTATTTTGGGCTTGGAATCCCCTCTCCTCTTCTGCCCTATTTCCCCAGCCAAAACAGAGTTTCAGGAGCAAGAGAAACACAAAATGGAGTGGAACATCTCTGCCTAATCTTGTCATCATCTGCTCCTGGGAATGGCCTGACATGTGATGCTTGCCCAGGATATTTTCTCCAAACTGTGGGCTCCAGCTGCTGTTTATCCACTTGCCCAGGAGTCCCCTGGAGCCCAGGGACAGCCTCTGCTCAGAGCCACACCAGGATGTGTCTGAAACCCTTCGGCTGTCTGGAGCAGCAGAACAGGATTTTTATCAATGTAAGCAAGGCGAGATTCTGTCCAAGATGTTCCAATAAAAACAAGAGTCTGCCCTGGGAACAAAGAGCCTCGTGAGGGGTTTTTATCCAGCTCATTCACACGGAGGAGCTGCAAACCAGGGGGTGCTGCTGCCATGGAGGTGCTGACATTGTTCACACCCCTCACACTGCAGCTCCAGCACTACAGGAGGTTCCTGATCCTTTAGGAATGGAGGTTTCACTTGGAGATGAACTTCAGTACTGATGGACTCGGTAAAAACCTCATGGAACACACAGCAGGGGCAGGATGTCAGTGAACAGTGAGGAAATGTGGATTTGCTGTCTGCACTGACACGCAGGACATTGCAATAATAAAATGTCTGCAATTTCTACCTTGGTTCAGTGTTGGCAATGCCATCTTTATTTTATTTTTATTTTATTTTATTTTATTTTATTTTATTTTATTTTATTTTATTTTATTCTCTGGGTTAAGAGAGGTCTAGTTAGGCAAATATTGTCTGTCCAGAACATCACGGCTGATGGTGAACGCATCACTTGTGAGCTGCTCATGGTCTGATGAATTCCTCTGCTGTGGCTTCCTGGACTGCAGCAAGTTCAAGGTGCTCAGAGGGCTGGAGCAGCTCTGCTGGGAGGAAGGGCTGGGAGAGCTGGGATTGTTCATCTGGAGAGGAGAAGATTTGGGCTGACCTAATTGTGGCCTTCCAGTGCCTGAAGGAGCCCCAGGAAATCTGGATTGAGTTGGTGACAGACAGAGAGGCTCAGGAGTGGGGAAGAGAGCAGTGGGGCCATCCCAGTTCCAGGGGATTGCAGTGCTGGTGGTGCTGAGCCTGTGGATGGTGGGAAAATACCCAGGAAATGATGGGAATTTGCAGGTTTGGGCTGTGAATCCAGATGTTTGGGCTGTGGGTGTCCAGGTCTGGTCATGAATATCAGCCTGAGTGTGTCACCCACGGCTGGCAGCACACATGTGGTGACATGGCCTTGGCATCATTTAATGCCAACACGCACAAATGGTCATATTCTAATTCTAATTAACGAGTTCTAATTCAGATCTAATCCAAAAAACTCTGCCAGGATGAATTTTATTTGCATGGACTTTCTGTTCATTCTCCTTTTAATGCCAAAACCCACTGGATATTGCCCAAACCTATTTGAAATTTAAAAAAAAAGACATTGAAAAAAATTCTGCTTCATCAGTGCATTACTTGGTCTCCAGGATCTACAGAAGTTTCTGCTTTAAAGATGTGAAGGAATTTCTTCCTGACTTTTCCAAATCCACAGGCACACAAGTGGGAACGTGGCAGTGAAGTGTCCTGGTGCTGTTCCAGCAGTGACCCCACTGTGAAACAATCCCCTCCCAAGCATTGCCCTGATCAGCTTTCCCACCTGGGCAGGGTGTTGATAAGGCAGGAGGCCGGGATGATGAATTGGAGGAGCTTTCCCTGTGGGATCAGCCCGTGCCATGATGGACTCCTGACGTCAGCAGGCTGTGGACAAACCTGGAATCCCAGAAAACAGGGCCAGATCCTGCTGGCCTGCTCTGACAGCAGCAAACAACCCCAAAAACCCGGGATAATGCCTGGAAAAGCTTCACCCTGGGCACGGAGCTGTGCTCCTGCTCTTTTCCTGCCGGGATTGGAGCGGTGCCGAGCTGGCAGAGCTTCCCTGCCTGGTTCAGAGCTTCAAAGGCTGCTGGTATTTCCTTTGAGTCATCTGGGTGAAGAGGCTGATAAGGCTGGGCTGGGGCTCAGCGAGGTGTCAGAGCCTCTCTGTGCTGGCCTGGAGCTGCAGAGCCCTCCAGGGACATTCCAGGGCTGGATTTGGGCTCTCCTGGGTACAAACTGTGATGGGTCCTGGCAGGAAAAGCTCCCTAGAAAAGGTCAAGCCAACAGGAACCTCTTGAACAGCAGATTTCACACTGTGGATGAGGGTTAGGATGTTCCAAACTCCCTATCCCAAAGTTTTGCAAACTTTCTCAAGTCCCTCTGTGATGTTTCCTGATTCCAGACCAGGTCTGATGCACATTTCTGACCCTCTGAAGGTTTGGGAGCATTAAAGGACTTTTACAGACACTTTAGTTGTCCCTGCCTGAACAAGTCAACATGAGTGTCCAAAACACATGGATAAACATTAGAGCTGCACCCCTGTGCCTGACTGTGCTCTGGTTTTGGTGGAATTCCATCGTTTTTTCAGCAGGAAACACGCTGGGTGCTCTGATTTATGTTACAGGGATGGAGCCAGGCCTTGGTGTTTCAGGGTTTGTCCAGGGAGATCCAGAGAAGCTGGAAGAGTGACAGCTTCCACAGGGATGATGCAAAAAGCTGGATGGGGTCACCTCCACCACTCACTTCCAACTTCCCCTGTGATCCCCTGAGGTTCTTCCAAGACAAACAAACCCCTCTTTGCTGAGGCTTTCCCGATCCTCCCTCTGACACCAGAACTCTTTAGGGGAGATAAATTCCCTGAAGCTGTTTGCAGCAGCTGCTCCTAATGGCTTTCCTGCTTCCTTCCAGGTGACTCCAAGGTGTCAGGAGATCCTTCCTGTCCCATCCAGTTGGCCTCACTCTGGATGGAGTTGGAGAAAATAAATGGAAACCCCAGCAAAGCCCTCGTGTGCTGCTGAGGGAGCTCTGCTTGTCATTAAAGGGCAACTGCTGCCAGGCTGCTGCTGAATTCCAGAGCTTTATTTCCTGGGAAACCAAGTGAACCAACAGGGCAGAGCTGCAGCTGGAAGAGGTTGGAGTGGGATGAAATTTCCTGACTGCTCCAGGTCCTGTGGCAGTGGGAGAAAACCTTTCAGAGCACACAAAGAGAATCTGGGAAATGGGAATTGCTCTGCTGCTGATTTCCTGTGTGCCCCTGGGGAAAGCCTTCCCATATTTCTTCTTCTCTTGGATAAAAAAAAAATTATTATTGATTCGATGCCTCTGCTTCTGCACAGCGAGGACCAGGATCTTGAGAGTTTTTTGGTCTTCTAAGTCCTGTAAATGGATAGAAATTTAAATCCATGTGTCAGACACTGAACCTGGTGCCAAGCAAAGGGATGGAGCTGGGAGAGGTCATCACAAAATTATGTCTCACTCTGGATTGTGCCAGAAATTCCCTTTGGTCTTCTTTCCGTGGCGAGAGGCTCTGTTTACGTCAGGAAGACTCTTCAGCCTTTCTGCACCAGGCTGGGAAGCTCACAAAAACCCTGGGATGAGGCTGATGCTGGCCAGGGGCTCGGCCAAATGTGCTGTACAAATCCCAGAGTTTCCCGCACGTTCCGAGTGTCTCCAGATGAATTTAAGATGTTCAGGATGGAGGAGACGTGGAAAAAAGGGGAATAAACCATGGATGGTGTCCTGTAACATCAGTGGAACATCCCTCCTGCACGAGGAGCTCCTAATTCCATTCGTATTCCCACATGGCACCACCAAATGAGAGAGGGGAAAATTTTTTTTTTGTTTTGTTTTTTTAATAACCTTGATCCCCATTCCCACCTTCCTCAGTCTGGAAAAGCAGGAATGTGATGTGTAAAGGTCCTTCACACTGGACTGACATTTTAATTTATTTTTTTATCAGCTGAAATGTTACCAAGTCTTGTCTTGTCTCCTTCTGATCAGCCTTCAGTTGGAAGGAAAAAGGAGAATTCCAGAAAACACCTCCCAGCAGAAAGAAGGGACATGAAGAAAGGTGGCAGGGAGGTTTTTATGCAGCTGACCAAACTTTTACCTCCATGGACAGTGTGGAAACTTTTCCCAGGTGTTCTGCACACCTGGGACAGGAGGAAAATCCTTTTTTTCTGTGGTGTTTTGTTTGTTTGTTTTGTTTTTTTTTTTTTTTGTTTTGTTTTTTTTTTTTTGTTTTTTTTTTTTTTTTTTTTTTGTTTGTTTGTTTGTTTTGTTTGTTTGTGGGGGTTTTTTCGTGGTTTTTTTGTGGTTTGGTTTTTTTTTTTTTTTTTGGTTGGTTGGTTGGTTGGGGTTTTTTGTTTGTTTTTGGATTTTTTTTTTCCACAGAGTTGTTTCCATCTCCTTTAAATTAAGTTTTGGACAGAGGAGGTCAGCACTAAAAATCTTCCTGCATTTGTCAGTCTTATCATAACCAGGAATCAGTAAATGCCTCCTAAATCTTGCCTTTATATAGAAAACAAAACTATTTTTTTCATATAGATTTATCTTAGTACTACAGTTTAAATTTTGTCTTTAAAGTCAGAAATCCCCAGTTTTTATGGATTTACATTTCAGATTATGAAATATTCCTCCTGCCCTTAGAAACCCATTGATTTTGCTTTTCTTGTGGCAAACAGGAAGAGATATCACCCCTATCATAACTGAATTTTGTTTTTCTTTTCCATTAAGTGCTTTGTCTCCTTGGGAAAAGCAGACACACATCCAAGAGTTCCTTTCCATACATTTTTTAATGCATGATTTTCCTCATTACCTGTAAGTTCAGATCCCAGTTAGGATTTCCAGGAGTTCTCTGAGCTATAACTCTGAAATGCTGTAGGATTTAAAATAAAAGGAGCAATTTCTCAGTGCACTGAGCAGCCCTGAGCTCTTCCCAGTGCTCACAAATGCAAATTTTCCCTGGGTGCAGGACGAGGATTTCCCTTCCCTGGGTGCAGGATATGGATTTTGTGTTGTTTTCCTACGAAAACGCTTTGGGACTCTGGACCTTCATTCCCTACATGGTCAGATATGAAGACAATTCCCTGCTCGGAGCCCTGCCAGCTGATGGCCCAAGCATTCCCCAGGGCTGTGGATTCCCTGCCTTGAGGATGGAGTGCAGGATGCAAATCCAAGAGGATGAGCTGGATTTCGACCCCAAGGAATTGTCCTGAGTGCAGGGCTGAGCCCAGCCCCTCTGGATGGGGGATTTTAGGGATCCCTTGGAGACTGGAGAGGCTTCTGCTGCTGCTGCCTGACAGGAAGCTGTAACAGGAGCTGAGAGGAATCACCTTTCCCAGGCAGGGGAACACGAGGTTCATCCCCATGGAATACCAGGAACAGGAGCTCTGGAGCAGGCAAACAGAAGTTTGAATGTCCTGTAATTCTAGGTGCTGCCTAAATTAATTATTAGACAGCACTGGCTTGTCAATATTGAAAAAATTCCCTCTAATTGCACATTGCTTCTTCCCTCTCATTCCACATTTTCCTCTGCCTGCATCCATGGGAACATTTATCCTCACAATTCCCTCTCTGTGAGCTCACACATCCCATCCCAGTGTGCTGGAAAATGAACCTTTAATCTGAGAGGGAGAAATCCCTTCCAGAACAATAAGGGAAGAGCTGCTCCTCTCTTGGAAGCAGGTGAAAACATTTTTTGCAGCAGCCATTTCATTTCTCTGCCCTTTGTTTTTTCTACCTCATTAACATGGTTTAAAGTTAATTACAATGTTCCAGAGCCATCAAAGCTCTAACAGGGACTCAGTGCAGTCTCTGGTCCATTCTAAGGCAAATTTTCCCTTCTCTCCTGAAACACTGCAGGGATAATAATAATAAAAAAAAAAAATCTTCTACAGTGCATTCAAATTTTCCTTCCCACCAGCAGTTCTGAGTCATGTCCAGGCTCAGAGGTTTTCCCTGGGGAATAGAGGAGGTTCATTAACAGCCACAGCAGCTCCTCCAGCCTGTGCTGCTCAACACCTTCAATCATCCCATTTATCCCCTCAGATCCAATCCCTGCAGCTCCACAATAATAGAACAAATGTTCACCCTTTGGTGGATTCCTGATTTTCTTAGATCTTGTGTCTTCTTCCAGGAAAGGCCCTTTAGGCTGTCCTTTTTAGCCCTCTGCTCTTCTGAAGTACAGGAACACAAGGAGTTTTAATCAATATCTCCCAACTATTCTGAGCCTGGAGCAAAGAGAGGTGCAAGGACCAGTGCAAAGGTGTGGTTTGTGAATTTGGGTGCAGGCAGGCACAGATTTGCTGACATTAAGGAATTAAAATGTGCAAAAGTGGATGAATGAAAGTCCAGAGCATTCAGGAATCTCCTGCCTAGAAGGGAGAGCCCCAGGATTTCCCTGTTCTTCAGCTGCAGAAAGGATGGCAGTGGTGCCTTCCAGGCCTTTCCCTGCCCTGTGGCTCTCTCAGCTCCCTGGCTGTGCATCCACAATGTCTCTGATGTCACTGCTGGTGGCTCAGGAGCAGGAATCCAGGGATTAAAGGGAAATTTCCTGTGAAAGGGATACCCAGGTGCACACAGCATGGATCTCAGATCCCTCCTGCACTCCAGAGCTGCTCCCTGTGGTTGCTGGAGGGCTCAGAACCAAGGTCCTGCCCCACTTTGATGGTGTCTCACAGAGGGCTCCAAGCAGGAATATTTTTTCTTACCCTCCCTTTTGGCACTGCCAGCATTTGAATCCCCCAGCTCCAGGCAGGCCCTGCACAAATTTGGAAAGATTTTATCTCCAGAGAAACATCAAACAGCTGAGGGCTGGGTCTGTCAGGAATTCCTCCCCCCACAGCAAAATTCCTGTGAACTGGGGTCTCCCACATCTCCCACAAAAGCTGCTGACTTAATTTATAACGACAACAATAACCCAGACTGTGAGGATTGGATAATTAATGAGCTTTAAATCCTTGGGGGAGAGGAAAGCGTGGGTGACTTGGCTGGTGGTGACAGTGCTGGGGCCAGACCCACGACCTCCTGGTCCCACTCTTGCTCTGCAGGAGGAGGTTGTTGCTCTTGGCACCAGATTCCAGAGGGATGCAGCCACTCCAAGCTCCTTTACCTGCTCCAAAAAACTATCCACACATCCAAGGCTGGGAATGCTGGGCTCAGGCTGCCAGCAGGTAAAGGAGAGGGGTGCTGTTTATTTTAGTTTAGCTTATTTAAAGCCTTATAATTACTTTTCATATGGCTGTATCCATAATTATTTATTCTGGGCTTCGAGCAGGATTTTCCCTTTTAAAACTGCACCCACTTGAACTCGGCAGCTGCCTTAACTCATGCAATAGGAATGAGCTGAGATTTCCAGAGAAAGGGAATGCAAACCTTCCTACAAAATGTTCCTTACCAGGGTCTATCAGCTACAGCCACCCTGGAACTCTCAGTCTGGACAGGGACAAGGCTTTTTTCCAGAAGGAAAGTCTGGGATGCACTGCCTGACACCAGACACTGGATCTGCCCCACACCTCCTGTGCCTGTGAAATCCTGGCCTCTTCACCTCAGCCAGGCCCTCAGGAAGCAATTTAAGATGTTGTGGAAACTAAAGGAGTGAGTTGCTCTCAAATGACAGGGACAAGAATTCCCTCCTTGCTGTCACCTCTTGTTTTTGTGGGACAAAGCCTGATGCTCCCATCAGTTCTTGGTGGTGACAGCTCCTGCCCTGCCTTTGGCCAAGCTGATTGTCCAAGCCACCCACAAGATGTGTCCCCAGCCCTACTGGGGACATTGTGTTGCTGTGTCCCCCTCAATCTCTTTCTTTCAGCAGTGCAAGAGCACTTTAGGAGATGAATCCAAGGATCTGTCCTTGTTTCCTTGAGAAACAAGGGATTTATAAACAGGTGACAGACAAAAATTCCTGTTTCCTGTCCCTGTGTTGACAGGTTCTTCTCCTGTGTTGTCCTGTCCCTCAGCTCCAGGATGGAGGTGCTGCTGCTGAGCCACACCTGGGCCTTGAGAATCAAAGCAGCAGCTGGTGAAGAGACACAAATCTCAGGTTTTAGCTTTTCTGTTTTTCACATTCTGTGCTGCTTTAGTGTGCGGGTCTGAGCTTCACATGAGGGGATGGTGAGCTCTCTGCACAGAGCAGGGAGACAAAACAATTCCTGCTCCAGCTGGGGACCAAGGACAAATGATCCAAATCTCAGCCCCAAGAGCACAAACAACGTGGGCTGGAGAGAGAAAAACAAGCAGGATGGGACTGCATGGGCTAAAGCTGGAATGGGACAATGAACTCCAAGGTGCAAATGGAGCAGAACTGATCCAAGGCAGAGACCCCGTGCCCGCTCGTGCATTTTGGGACCATTTTGGTTCATCTTGGGTGCAGCCCTGGCTGGGCTCTTGTGCTGCCCAAGGTGGATCCATGGAGGCCTTCTAATAAATCCCTGCTTTATTCTTTAGCTCTGTCCAGCCTCTGCTCTAGCTCAGCCTCCTCAAGGCATCACAGTGGCCTTTCTCCTTTTCCTCTCCTAAAATCCCACCCCAGATCCCCATTTCCACCCAGCCCTGTATTTGGGAAATGCAGCATCTCCCTCCTTGCTCCACCTGCTCCTCCAGGACACCTTTCCCAACCTCCCACTTCCACCAGAGGGTTACACAAGTGATTATGAAACCAAAAAGCTTTGACCTTTGAGGTGGGGAATCAATGGCTGGGCAGGGCTCAGTTCCCTGCAGGAATATTTAATGGGCACAGCAGGAAGGTTGCACGGAATTGTTTCATTCTGGGAAGAAGGCAGGGAGCCAGCACGGTGTTGTGCTCACCTCAAGCATTCAAATCTTCATTATTATCTTGGTTTACCTGGCCTGGCCTTCTGCCCTGCCCTGGGGAGGAGCTCAGCTGCAGGAGGGAAGCCAAGAGATATTTTTTATAGGGGGGGGAAATATTCCTAGAATTGGAAATGTAAGTGGTGAAAACTTCTCTCAGGGATTTCTTGCACTCAGAGACGGACACAGGTGACTCTGAGAGAAAACTGCAGGCACAAGGGGTGGTTCCTGGAGAATTTCTCTTCTGCAGCAGCATCTTCAGGGATGCAATCAAAAAGAGTCCTCAGAAAGGCACAAGGGTGGATTTTTTAAGGCAAAAAGCTGAGCCTTTGACACTTTCTGGTGAACTGAGGGAGAAAATTCCTGTTCTCCAGGGAATGGGGAGGAATTCTGGAGGATACAAAGTTCTAAAAACGCTGAGTCTGTGCCTCCATGGGAAAGGTAAATAGTGGGAATATGAGAGGTAGGAATTGCAGGTTCTCTGGTCAGACTTGGAGCCGATTTTTATCCCAAATATTTTGCCGGGAGCTGGCGGAAGGGGCGAATTTGAGCTTGCCAGAGCTAATTTTAGCACGAGACAGCCTTACACCATTTCCCTCAGGGCTGGCAACATCCACAAAAATTAAAATAAAATCAACCCCAGATTAAAATTACCCAATTACCATCGCGAAGCAAATAAAAACACTCGTCAGAGATGTAATCTGGCTGTGCTATTAAATCCTGGTACCACACAAAGCCCCGCTCCCAGATATCATCTCCGAGGTGGGTGCTGCACACAATAGCCCATCTAAAAGCAATTACTGGCATTGTTTAAGGAGTTAAATAAGGTTTGTTTAAGGAATTAAACTGGGTTTGTTTAAGGAGTTAAACAGGGTTTGTTTGAGGAGTTAAACACGCTTTGTATGACATTCCAGAGGGGCTGAGGTGGGGAGAGAGCCCCGGTGGTGCTGGAATCCGAAATGCAGAGAACTCTCAGAACTTTGGGCTTGTAAACCAAAGCTTAGAATTAAACACAGGATTTGATCTAGGATCTTAGAAAAAGCTTCCAAACTTAGGTGCTAGAAGCGAGAATGTGGATTTATAGTTTAAAGCAGACACATGTTAAGCTATGTAGAGAAATATTAGAATTTTGGAGTACAGTACTGTAGGTTTGTGTGTCATAACATGATGAGCTAAGAAAACTTACACTGTAGCATGAATCCATTTAAAGATTGAGTCAAAAACATAAATATCCTTGTTAGCAGTGTTTTATTAGTTAATAAACACTTGAAAGGTCTTGTAACTAGGGGTCTTGTGATCTTCTGAACCATGCGGTGAAGATGTGAGCTCACCCTTCCTTCCTGTGTAGAAGACAAGAAAAATAAATCGCATCATCTGAAGCAACTGAGAAGTGCCGTCTCTAATTCCTTCAAAATTCCTCCCAGGGTGGTGCCTTTCGCTTCCAGGGGCTGCCGTGCCTTCAGCGCGAGTTCCTGAACGAGGAAACGAGAATGGAATAGAAAAGGTGGGATGCGGGAGATGGGCTGGGAATTCCCCCGGAGCAAGGGAATGACTTAACGGGGCTCACATCAGAGGGAGGGGCAATTCTGCCTGTTCACCTCACCCGGGTACCTTCGTGCTTCCCACCCGTCTCGCCACCAGACTCGGCCCCCAATTAAGCAAATTAATTTATGGTATCAATTAAACAACTGTCTTTGCATGGTCTGGGGGTGCTTTCGTTCAGGATTCTCAGTGTGATGGTGTTTCTCACACCCAGCCACTTTTTAAGGATCCTCCACTCCCCAAATCTTGCAGAACTCAACCAGTGACTTCTTTTTAGGGCATCCATTCACTTCTGTGCTCAGAGAAAAATCCCTGTGACAATTCCCATGGGAACTGTCCAGGGTCTGGGTAAAACAGGATGACTGATGGGACAGGCTGAGGCTTTACAAAGAATTCCAACGACTAACCTAAGCCACTTTTGAATTGTTATTTTCTTTTTCCAGCAAGGTTTTTAGGGAAAGGATGGGACCCTTTATACTGAAGCCACAGAGAAACCCAAACTTTTTAGGACTGTCTTGTGAGGTTGCTCCAAAATAACAGACAGACACCAGTGAATGTCTTCCTAACACAGCTGGCGAAATAAGGAATTGTTGATTGTGTTTCATTGAGGGAAAACAGAAAATCGTGAGCACAAAGGTCCATGGGATCCAGGAGGAAAAGGTGACTAAACCAAATTAAAGCCTCTTGGGTTTGCCCCAGATGAAGAACATCCCACCCTGCAGCAATTCCTCCTCAATCCATCCCCTCAGAGCTGAGGCAAAGCTCAGCAGCCACTCAGCTATTTTGGGTTTGATACGAGGCAGATTTGATAAGAAAGCTCTCAGGAAAAACCAAATTTCCTCTTGGACTCTGCACATATTCCAGCACATGGAGTTCCTTTTCCTACCAGCTCATGGAGCAGCCTTCTAAAATTAGGAGTGAGGTGGAGGTCTGTCCTCCCTGCACACAGGGACCTGTGTCCTCAGCTCCAGGACTCACCCTGGGGGCACAGCAGACCCTCCTGGATGGAGAGGTGGAGAGGGCAGAGCTCCCTGTGTGGTTTTCATGGAATATCTCCTGTATCCATGGCTGTTATTTATGGGAGTCAGAGCTTTACACCAGGGGAGGTGCCACACCATTTCCTCCTGCTTAATGACACTGAGAATTGTCTGAGCAGCTCAGAAAGACAGCAAAAAGGTTTTAAATCAGAAGGCACCTTCAATTCAGCCAAAATTTGGTGCGTTTTTCTTGGAATTTGCCTTGGCTTCACATCACGAGTGTGCAACTCCAGCCCAGGCTGCTGGGAATTTATGGCTGCATTAAGGTGGCCCCACTGCCCTGGCTGGTGTCCCCTCCGAGCTGCTGGGTGGGGGTGATGGAGCAGAAGCCACTCCAAAACCCCCCACGTGTGGCAAATCCCCGTTCTGCAGCCTCGCAGCCCGCCAGGAAACCAGATCTGGGGACAGGACAAGGGACACTGCTGGCACCGCGGGCTCAGGGGGCACCGGCAGGGACAAGCCCAGAGGGAGGTGTGGTTTGGAGACAACGATCTCCTGTGCTTGTGAAAACCGTGCTCAATTGTGGGGAAAAAAAAGCAAGGGGAAGAAAAAAGAGGCGATAAGCATCTTTTATCTGCGGCTGTTACTGCTCTCCCCGTTTCCTCTGCTGCCCTCATGTTGTGTCACTCTGTCACCTGCATCCACAGCAGTGCTGATTGATGGATGAGCAGCTCAGTCTTTGGCCCGGGGACAATGAATCCCTGGTGCTCAGCTGTTCCAGCAGTGTCATGTTCCACACAGAGCGCCTCACTTTGCACCGGGGTCATCGCTCGTGTCCAGCAGTTTCCTTTGCCTTGATCTCCTCTGAAAGAATCATGGAATGGGTTGGGTGGAAGGGACCTTAAAGATCATTGAATTCCATCCTCAGCCATGGGCATGGAATTCATGGAATTGGGACACTTCCAATGTCCCAGGTTGCTCCAAGCCTCATCCAGCCTGGCCTTGGACACTGCCAGGGATCCAGGGACAGCCACAGCTCCTCTGGGCACCTCCCCACCCTCCCAGGGAAGGATTTCTCCCCAATATCCCATCCAAATCTACTCTGGCAGTTTGAAGCCATTCCTTGTGTCCCATCTCTCCAATCTCTTGTAAATAATGTCTCTCCATTTTCCTGTAGGTTCCCTCAGGTCCTGGAAGGCTGCAATTACATCCCCAGAGGAAGGCACAGGTGACCCACAGAATTCACAGAATTACACACAATCACAGAATTCACAGAATCACTGGGTTGTAAGAGACTTTCAGGATCATTGAGTCCAACCCAGCCCCAACACCTCAGCTAAACCCTGGCACCCAGTGCCACATCCAGGCTTTGTTAAACACACCCAGGCATGGTGACTCCACCACCTCCCCGGGCAGGGCCATTCCAGAATTTTATCACCTTTTCTGTGAAAAACTTCTTCCTAATATCCAACCTACATTTCCCTTGGTGCAGCTTGAGGCTGTGAAAGTGCTCCTGTCCCTCCCAGAGCCACAGCCAGCACATCCAGAGGAATGCAGCAGCAGGGGGAGGGAAAGCAGAGAATCCCCTCTGAGTGGGCACTGCCAGGGTCACAGGGTGCCTCAGGGTGGGCATCGGGGCTGCTGTGAGCCAGC
The DNA here is from genome assembly GCA_013400575.1 of Peucedramus taeniatus. Classification (NCBI taxonomy): domain Eukaryota; kingdom Metazoa; phylum Chordata; class Aves; order Passeriformes; family Fringillidae; genus Peucedramus; species Peucedramus taeniatus. The sequence continues at coordinate 115,199 of WBNO01001748.1, forward strand.
ACCCAGAGGGGGAGAGATCCCTCCCTGCTCTCTGCATCCTGCTGCCTCCTCCCACCCTTCCCTGCAAGGAATTTCACAAATTCCCCTGCTGCCAAATACTGCTTTTGTTGAGGATTGTCACTTCCAAGCTCTTGCCAAGAGCCTGATCTGGCCTGGATGTTTAATTCCACAGTGTTTGTGATAAACATCTGGGCAGGCACGGCAGGGCCAGCATCCAGCTCCTCACAGTCCTCAGGAAAGTCTTCCATGCCCAAAGCCCGGCTGTTTATTCCAATTATGTCAGTTGGGCTGATAAAAGTGATTATTTCTCTCTCCCAGCCCTGCTTTCTCATTGATCCCACAGGCTGCTCTTCAAATGTCACTCAGTGAGGAGGGAGAACACATCCAATTATGAAAAGGGAAAAGATCAGCATGATGACAAAGCACCAGGGCCAGTGGGGCATGAAACAAATGAGATCTGTCTGGTTTTGACACCCTACAAGTCCAAGAAACCCAGAAGGAGGCATTTTGGGGCTCTCCCCTCCAAAAAAAATTCAATCTGAACTGTATTCATAACATCTCTGAGGTTTGGTGTTGTATTTGTTCCAATATGAAGCCTTGAACCTGATGGAAATCCAATAATTATTCAAAAAGACAGGTAAAGTCAGGCAAACCTCAAAAGCCAGTAAGACTTGAGGTGATGGAATTTATTTTAATGTGAAGCAAACTCCTGCCTTTTCTTTGAACCTGTGTCCAACTCACTGAGAGCCACAGGTGTGGAGTCAAAGACAAAAATCATCTCAAGCCCTGTGCCCACCCTAAAAGATGAGTAAAGATTGCCAAAGAGGAAATCAAAGAAGAAAGCCAAGGAACAAAAATCAGCCTTGCCCTGCTTCCTCCAGCACAGCCTCTTGACCAAAGCCCAGGCTGAGATTTCTTTGAACAGAGTACAAAAAACTCAAAATATCGAGCTGGAAACTGGGCTGGCTGATCCCTGCACCCTGGGCACAGATTTACAGAGTCCTGGAGCTGCCTCAGGAGGGGGATTGCCTGAGACAGGGCTGCCTTGGATAAAACACTTTTTGCAAAGCAGAGAACTCGCCTTTGTCTCTCTCCCACCACATCCCCAAATCTGCTTCTGCCCCTGCCAGGGCCCAGTGCTGCCTGCAAGGCTGAACACCTGTATATGGATGAACATCCCTATGTTTATTAGGATAGGGGACTTAATTCTTGAGGAATGCTTGGATTTGGTGTCAGAACACTCAGGAACAGCCCAGCAAACTCACCTGTCACTACCTGACACCCTGAGTGCCTCCTAGAGCTGTCACATCAGCTCTTACCAAAAAAGAGGAACAGGGAGTCGAGGATGAGGTGTAGTTCCCACAATTTCTGGTTTTCCTTCTGGTTTTTCTTTCCCACTACTGCATCTCCTCCACATCCCTGCTTTCCCAGGAGCTTTGGGCTGTGTTTTCCCTGCGAGGGGAGTGCTGCTGGCCTGGGGCAGAGGGTGGGAGTGGATATTGCACCCAGCTGGTGCTCCCTGAGCCCCTGAGGGCCACAGCCCTGCCAGGGTGAGGTTTGTGGAAGCCTCGGTGCCACAAACTGAACCCAGCAGGTCCCAGCTCTGCCTGGCTGTGAGTGTAGGGAGGGATGGCCCCGTTCACCTTATTTATCTTAGCTCCAGGTAATCAGCTCAGGTTGTGAGCTCCTCCCAGTGTCCCTGCTTTCCCAGATGTCTGCAGTGTAAGGGGTGACTTCTGTATCTTCTGTTCCTTGTCTCTTCATTTTCAAACCTCTGCAGTGTGCGGAGGCAGAGGTGGAGTGTGGGGAGAGCGGGGAAGCCACTGGTTCAGGGCAAGACAAACACTTCATAACTGTCTTTCATCTCATTTCCTGATTCTAGTACCTCATCTGCCCCTCTGGTTTAAACCACAAAACTTCCTCTCTTCTCTATAAATATCCCCAGCACAGCTGGGGCATGACATGGACACCCAGCAGGCTGTGGTGTGGGGCAAAGACAGCAAAAAGTGGGGAACCTGGCCCTGGCACCCCAGTACTGCAGGGAAAATGAGGCAGAATCATGAAAATGCATCAGAGCCCAAGAGCTGATGAGTTTCAAATAAAATTCAACATTGACAAGTGTTTAAATGCTGGCTCTGCCTGTGCCATGGGAGTGCCACAGAGCTGCATCCAACCAGGGACCGACCTGCAGCTGCTGCTGCTGGCATTGGGGCAATCTGGGTGAAAAGAATTCTTTACTTTCTCTCTTTCTGTGGTACAGGGCAGTTTTAGAACCACAGCTTTCAGCTGTCACCTCTGAAAGCAGCCAGGGCCAGCAGAGTGAGATGTGTCTCTGGAGAGCAGAGGGATGGCAGAAATGAAACTCCAGAGGCAGCGTTATCTCCTGTCAGGATAAAAGGAAGTTTTCAGGATTCCTTAGCCCTTATTTAGCCAATTTGTTTGTTTTGGAGGGAAATGTTTGTGATAGTGTCTGGCTCTGACCACAAGCCTGGCTGCAGCGTGGCCGGCCACAGTGTCCAGTGGTCACTCCCTGCCTGGTCAGTGCCCCCAGGACAGTTCAGGGGTGTCTCTACCCTTGACCAGCTCTGGGATTTCTGTGGCTGCTTCACTTGGATGCACCCCACAACTGGGGGGCAGCAAGAGCACTGAGCTGGGGACCGGCAGGGATGGGGACCTGGGTGACATCCTGTCACGAGGTGCCACCACCAACAACGGGGTGCCGGGGGTTCTTCACAGCCAGGAGCCCCGGAATCCTCAGGATTTTCCTGGTGCTGTGCATCCTGGTGAGCACCCAGGGGGCACGCGTGGGGTGGGGACACCTCGGGGCGGGGAGCGTGGGGACATGAGTGACGCAGGGAGAGCAGCGCGGGCAGAAGGCACGGGGACACGGCAGTGCAGGGTCACCCTGGGGCGGGGGACACCGCGGGGAAGGGGAGCGCACCCGGAGCGGGGTGCGGGGACACGGCGGGGATGCAGCGCGGGGCGGGGACACGCGTGGGGCAGGCGGG
>WBNO01001748.1:118281-184954 GCA_013400575.1 Peucedramus taeniatus
GGGGACAGAGCTGCCCGGCGGCAACGCCAGCGCCAACCAGAGCGCCGCCGACCCCACGGTGTCGCGGGACGTGTGGGTGGTGGGCATGGGCATCCTGATGTCGGTGATCGTGCTGGCCATCGTCTTCGGCAACGTGCTGGTGATCACGGCCATCGCCCGCTTCCAGCGCCTGCAGACTGTCACCAACTACTTCATCACCTCGCTGGCCTGTGCCGACCTGGTCATGGGGCTGGCCGTGGTGCCCTTCGGCGCCTGCCACATCATCATGGAGATGTGGAAGTTTGGGAACTTCTGGTGCGAGTTCTGGACCTCTTTGGACGTGCTGTGCGTCACGGCCAGCATCGAGACCCTGTGCGTCATCGCCGTGGACCGGTACTTCGCCATCACCTCCCCGTTCAAGTACCAGAGCCTGCTGACCAAGGGCAAGGCCCGCCTGGTCATCCTGGTGGTGTGGGTGGTGTCAGGCCTGACCTCCTTCCTGCCCATCCAGATGCACTGGTACCGGGCAGACCACGAGGACGCCATCCGCTGCTACCAGAACGAGATGTGCTGCGACTTCTTCACCAACCAAGCCTACGCCATCGCCTCCTCCATCATCTCCTTCTACCTGCCCCTCGTCGTCATGGTCTTCGTGTACGCCAGGGTCTTCCAGGTGGCCAAGAAGCAGCTGCAGAAGATAGACAGGAGCGAGGGGAGGTTTCACACCCAGAACAAGGAGCAGGAGCAGAAAGGGGGAGCCGGGCACCGCCGCTCCTCCAAGTTCTTCTTGAAGGAGCACAAGGCCCTCAAAACCCTGGGCATCATCATGGGCACCTTCACGCTGTGCTGGCTGCCCTTCTTCATCGTCAACATCGTGCACGTCATCCAGGACAACATCATTCCCAAGTACGTGTACATCCTCTTGAACTGGCTGGGCTACGTCAACTCTGCCTTCAACCCCCTGATCTACTGCCGGAGCCCCGACTTCAGGTACGCCTTCCAGGAGCTGCTGTGCCTGCGCAGGTCCGCCCTCAAGATGTACGCCAATGGCTACTCCAACAGCAACGGCAGGAGCGACTACAACGAGGAGGACAACGGCTACCCCCTGGCCCCGGATAAAACCTGCGACTTGCTCTGCGAGGAGGGCTCCTTCCCTCGCCCCGAGGACTTTTTGCACGGCAAAGGTACTGTGCCCGGCGGGGAGGGTGCTGGGGGCTCTGGCGGGGGTTGCACAGAGGAGCCTTTCCAAGGAAAATCGAGCTCTTTTTGTAACAATAGTGATTCTTTTTTAGAGAGCGCCTAAAACCTTACAGCTGCGAGAAACCCCGAACTCAAACTCTGCAAAGCTGGCCCTTGGCAGGGTGGAGGGGCTGCTGGCAGCCCCCTGCTTTGGGGTGCCTCCCGGGGGTCCCTTAGCAGGGTGGGGGATGCCAGGCTGTGCAGAATGCCCGTCCTCGGAGGGACTTTCTGGCCGTGGCCGGGACTGAACTGACCTAGGACTGAGCTACCTCATGACCTTGCTGGGAGCTGGGAGCGGGGCTGGACCCCCCCTGCACCTGTGCGACTGCTCCCGGTCCCCTGCTCACAACCCCGCTGGTGGCTGTGGGAGCCCTCCAGGCCAGGAGGGCACCTGGGGCGGGGGTGGCAGGATTGTCCAGCCCGGGGCACTTTGAGGAAATGGCAAAACCCCTGAATTTGATCTGCGACAAACCGGCGGGGGAGGGATGCGGGCAGCGGGGCTGCCGGCACTGGGACAGTTTATCACGGCCCGGAAACTGCGAATGCTCTGTGGGGTTTTGTTTTGCCAAGTGCTACAGGACTCTCTGTAGGGGAGAAAAAAAAATAGAAATAAACGGAGCGTTTGCCTAGAATGTGAGCCTGTGACTCTGGGGCTCAGGAATGTGGCACTGGGAAGTCGGGTGACACGCGGCTACAATCACAGCCCAGCCAAAGGCTTGTAAAGCGCCCGGTTTGTTTAACTGCAAGGCTCCGATGACAGCGAGCCCGGGGAGGTGGGACGGGAGGAGGTTTGGATTTTCCGTGGCACCTTGGAAGCGCCGCTCCGGCCGCGGGACGGCTGCAGGTCGCTTGGGTTGGGTGTGGAGGGGGTTTTGCCCTGTGTGCCCGGGCAGGGTGGGCTGCGGGACAGGACAGGACAGGACAGGACAGTCCCTGGCTGGAGGGGAGCAGCGATTTGGGCTGGGGGCGCTGGACCCGCGGCCGGGAGGGTGTGCAGTGCGGGATTCTTTCAGGAATACTCGGGAAAGGAGCAGGAAAAGCTGCTCCCGGGACCTCTCCGGCCGTGGTGTCCCGGGGGATGCTCGGGGGATGCTCGGGCGTGCGGAGCCCCCGCATTTCCACGCGCTCGCCCCGCACCACGGCGGTGTTGGTGGCGTTGTCGGGTCGCGCCGTGCTCAATTTGGGGGTGTGGGGGTCTCTGGGTGCCCGGGAGACCTGGGGGGGTGGCAAGTGGCCAGCCCGGGGCTGAGTCCCCATGCAGGAGGAGGCAGAGCGGCTTTGGGGCAGCGCCGCGCCCGTCCCGGAGGAGCCGGAGCTGGGCCGGGGGTGGAGCGGGGTTTTTGGTTACCGACACCCCCGGCAGTCCCCGTGTGGCCTTGGCTGCTCTGAGGACTCTCCCCGAGCGCTGGTGCCCACAGGGCTGAGGGGAATGCCGCGGGCGGGCAGGGAGCACGGAGGGGTCACTGCTGCTGCGAGCTGTGGGGACAAACCCCGAGCTCTCACACCCCTCAGGGAAAAACCCAGCGCTCTGGGAACTCCTGCTGCTCCTGCTTCTCTTTCCCAGAGTGGTGCTGGTCCCGCCTGAGAAGGGAAAGAGGAGCAGCTCTGAGCCCTCTACTCCCCAAGCCCTGTCACTGACTCGGCTCCTCTTGTCCCCTCCGCAGCTCAGCCCTGCAGCAGGGGCAGGGAATGTGCCCGGGAGCCCTTCCCTCACCCTCTGCCTGCCTGTGCCCTCCCCGCTGCCTCGGGAGGGCTGCCAGCAGCGCCCCAGGTGCTCGCTGGGTGTGGTGACACGGTGACACTTTGTGGCGTGAGAGGCCGCAGGGCAGCCCCTCAGATAAACATTAACAGGCGAAGGGCAGGAGCGGGGCTGGCACTCAGGTGCTGCTTGCTCCGAGTTGCACAAGCACGGAGAGCTGGGAGGCTGTGGAGAGGCGGGGAGCTGGTGTAGGAACAGCTCGGTGCAGGTGCACACTCGGTGCAGGTACACATTCAGCGTAGGAACACACTGTAGGTACACAGTTGGTACAGGTACACACTCGGTGTAGGAGCACAGTCAGTGTAGGAACACACTCGGTGTAGGTGCACACTTGGTGTAGGAACACACTGTAGGTACACAGTTGGTACAGGTACACACGGTGTAGAAACACACTCGGTGTAGGTGCACACTTGGTGTAGGTGCACACTTGGTGTAGGTGCACAGTTGGTACAGGTACACACTCACTGTAGGAACATACTCGGTGTAGGAACACACTTGATGTAGGTGCACACTCAGTGTAGGAACACACTCGGTGTAGGTGCACACTCAGTGTAGGAGCACACTTGGTGTAGGTGCACACTTGGTACAGGTACACACTCAGTGTAGGAACATACTCGGTGTAGGAACACACTTGATGTAGGTGCACACTCAGTGTAGGAACACACTCGGTGTAGGTACACACTCGGTGTAGGTGGAGCTTTTATTGCAGCACACACTCGGTGTAGGCACACACTCAGTGTAGGAACACACTCGGTGTAGGTACACACTCGGTGTAGGTGCACACTCGGTGTAGGAGCACACTTGGTGTAGGTGCACAGTTGGTACAGGTACACACTCGATGTAGGAACACAGTGTAGGAACACACTTGATGTAGGTGCACACTCAGTGTAGGAACACACTTGATGTAGGTGCACACTCACTGTAGGAACACACTCAGCATAGGAACACACTTGATGTAGGTGCACACTCGGTGTAGGTGCACACTCGGTGTAGGTACACACTCAGTGTAGGTACACACTCGGTGTAGGTGCACACTCAGTGTAGGAGCCCACTCAGGTACTCACACTGAGGCTGCAGATGCAATTTAGCTCCGTGCAGGCTGTGATTATTAAACAGCATTCAGGGGAAATGAGAATTAACCTCTTGATTGCAGAGATCAATATCTCTGCTGTGTTTTATCTCCTGTAATTTGGCTCTTCTGCTCTGCAATGCCCCGGGCACTGTGGGTTTGAGGGGATGGAGGGCACAGAGGGAGGAGGCGTCCCGCAGTGATGAGGGGTCAGGCCAGCCCCCAGCAGGCTCAAATTCTCCCCAGTTGGAGGCAGGACCCTCTGGCACAGAGAATTCCCATGTCCACATCTCTGTCGTGGTTTGTATTTTCACTATGATTAATTATTTGCATTTCGGTAGCACTTACAGAGCAGGGTTTGTTGTCCAAATAATTGTTCTCTTTTTTTGGCTTCCTCTTCTTACTTCAAATATTGTGGCTGTGGGTAGCCAAAGCTGAGAGATGAGCAAGTGATTATTTGCAGAACCACTCCAGCATCCAGAGCACGTGGGTGTGGAAGGGACAGGGAATTTTGGGCTGTTTGCACTGGACAAATGACCTCGTTGCACTGCCAGGAAACCTCAAATTTGCAGTGGAGTCTGGGTGTTGAAGAACTGATTTCTTTCCTCTAAGGCAACATTAGTAAAACTGGTGAAATATAAACTGTGCAGTTCTGGGGGCCCCTGGGATCAAAAGAGAAATAGTGGAGGAAAAAATATTATGGCACCACCAAATCCAAACCTTTCCATGTCTGGGAAAAAAAACCCCAAATTTGGCCTGTTAAAATATTTTGTATTAAAAACTTTTATAAACACATTAAAAAATGGAGCATTGAAGTCAGGAGTCGCTGTTTAAGTTGGATTTTAGGATTTTACACTGGCAGAGTTGGCTCAGGTTAAACACATCTGACAAAACACACAGTGGTGACTTCATTTGAGGGAAATCAGTGACAAACATTAAATTCTTCCTGCAAACAGAGCAGGCTAAAGCAAACGCTGTGCTGCTGGCTGAACCTCGTGCCACTGCCACCGAGGTGGGGACACAGAGGGGACACAACCCCAGGTGTTGCTGTGCAGCCCACTGGAGCCTGGCCCTGCATTCACTGCTTTTATCCACTTTGGCCAAACAGATTGGTTTTGTTTTTAAAGTCTTGGTGGAGTGAACGTCACAAACACAGCTTGGGTTTTGTTACAAAATACTGCCCTGGCTGTGGCTCCTGCCTGGGGCTGGGGCAGCTGCAGTTTCCACATCAGGGCTGTCTTTGCTCCATCCCCCAGGACAGAAAGCTGCTGGGTTACACCAATGCTTTTCCTCTTGGGAGTATTCCTGGGCAGCTTTGGCTGTCTGGGCAGCCAGGGCTGGAAATGCTGCTTGCTGTGGCACTGGGGAGTCCTGGAAGTGAACAGGGAGGAGGGAAAAGGTTCTGGGTGCAGATCCCCACCTGGAAGTGTGGCTCGAGTGCCTTTTTTAGGACTGGCTGTTCCCAAAATGCCTCATATCCCAAAATGTTCAGCAATTCCTGCAGTCCAGCATTGCCCAACAGGTGCATCTTGCACTGCCTTGGGGTGTCAGGACTCTCCCAGCCTTACCTGTGGAACTGGACCCTGTGTTTGGAGTTGGTTTTCACAAACAGGACTGCTGGGGTACATTCTTTGAGCTTTTATTGCAGCATCAGCCTCTTTGCATGGTTGAGACAATAGAAAGATGGTAAAGGCTCACATACAGTGAACTTTCCTTTACTATTTCCCACAGACCCCACCCTGGGGCTCAGGTGAAGGTGAGGCCCCAGCACAGCAGAGAGGGAGGGCAGAGATTTCAGTTCCTAAATGCCCCCAAATGTTTGAAAATGGGCCAGGGATTAGGAGTGTGGAAAGCAGAGCCTGCAGAGGGAGTGGATGTGTGAGCAGCACATGGCTCTGCCCCTCTCTCCCAGCTGCTGGGCTTTGCAGAGCTTATTTCAGGTTTATTTACTGCAAGGGCTGTGCCACCCCAGGAGGGCACTGCCAGGCAGCCTCCACGTCACCCCCCAGCATCTCTTGTCCTTTTGCTGTGGAATCACAGACCCTTTTAGGCTGGAAAAGGCCTTGAAGGTGGAGTCCAGGGTTAACCCAGCATTCCCATTGATGCAGATCCCTCTGCAGAGCTGTCCTGCCCTCCAGCAAGCCAACATTTCCCTCCAATTTATGAACTGAATGAGGATGTACTCAATCCCCTCATCCAGATCATTGATGAAGATATTAAATGAAACTGATCCCAAAACTGAGCCCTGGGAACACCTCTGGTGACCAAACACCAGCTGGATTTGTTCCATTCCCCACTCTCTGGGCTTTTAACCCAGTCTGGGTTATCCCAGTGAAGAATGGATCATCCAAGTTAAAGGAATTCAGTTTCTCCAGAAGGATGCTGTGGGAAACGGTGTCAAAGCTTAATTAAAGTCCAGGCAGGCATCACCCACAGCCTTTTCCTCATCCATGGAATGGTCATCCTGCCACAGGAGATCAGGTCCCTGTTTTCCAGCTCAGGGGTACCTGGAGGACAGCTGGTTTTACTGTTAAAGACTGAGACCAAGAAGGCATTGGGTACCTCAGCCTTTCCCTCATCCTTTGTGTCTCCCCAGTAAAGGATGGAGATTCTCCTTAGCTGTCCTTCTCTTGCTGATGTGTTTATTAGAGCATTTTTAATTGTCTTTTCTGGCAGCAGCCGGATTAAATTCTAGCTGGGCTTTGGTCCCTCTAACTTTGCATCTCCCTGCAACCTTGTTGTCCTGAATTTCCTGTCCCTTTCCCAATGGTCCTAGACTCTCCTATTTACCCTGAATTTCTGACAAAACTCTCTGTCCTGCCAGCCTTGTTTTGTCCCCTGCTGGTCCATGCAGCACACGGGCACAGGCTGCTCCTGCACCTTTAATTCCATCTCCTGCTGCCAGGATTCTCAAACCCCACAGACCGAGGTGAGGGCTTTGTCCCTCCCTTTGCCAGCCCTCTGCCTCCCGCTGTTTATTTTCCCTGGCTGATGAATCCATTTCCCAGGGAGATGGGTTTATGGGCACGTTCATTCCTCTGGCAGGATGGAGCATGGCCTGCCTTGCCCGTTCCCTTCTCTGCTCTCTGTCAAAGTGCCACCCTAAAAGCAGCAGGGGAGCTGAGGTTTCCTCACCAGGCAGTGTCCCTGGGCTGTGGGGATGGAAGGGGGGCTTGGGGAAGGTTCTGCTGCTCTTGTCACAGCGTGTTCCCCCCTGTTGTAACAAACCTGACCCTTTGTGGCAGGGAGAATGATGCTCTGACTTTATGTGATCAGAAGGTTATTTTATTATTTTATGATACTATATTATGTTAAAGAAAACTATACTAAACTATACTAAAGAACAGAGAAAGGATACTTACAGAAGGTTAGAAAGATAATAATAATAAATCTTGTGACTCTTTCTAGAGTCCATTGTGCAATTCTTGTGACCATTGGTCAATGATTGAAAATAACTCACACCAGAGCCTAATCAGGCTCATCACTTCAGACAAACAATTCCTAACACATTCCACATAAATAAAACACAAGAGAAGCAAATAAAATAAGAATTGTTTTTCCCATTTCTAAGCTTCTCTCTACCTTTTCAGCTTCTCAGGATAAAATCCTGAGCGAAAGAATTATGTTTAATAAAATATAAAGACCACACCCCCCTGTTCCCCTCCCCAGCTGCCTGTGCAGAGCTCCCAGCCCTGGGGCAGCCCCTTGGCTGACCCCACTGTTTGGTAACTCCTGCAATGGACCCAGAGTGGTTGTGCAGGTTCAGGGGAGCACAGAGGGACAGGCAGTGCCACTCCAGGCTCCCTGAGGTCCATGTTCTGCAGGATGAGGGCTCCTTCCATCACTGTTTTCACACTTTGCTTGGTTTCTCTACTCCGTGGCCACCTTGGCATCTCCTCCCTGTGCAGAAATCTCCTCCAGTGTGAAAGCTTGGCTCTCTCTGAGACTCCAACTCAGCAGCTCCAGCATTTCTCCCCCTTGTTCTACTTTTATTGGAGCTCTTCTGAAAGCAAACACCAGCACTGATCTCTCTTGCTGGGGGCAGAGGGAGCATTTTGCAATGAGCACACAGCCCGGGCTGAGGGGATGCTGGGGCTTGGCTACAGCCTCACATCAGCACATTTCTGTGGGGCACCAGCTGCACCCACAGCAACCTGCAGGTGCTTTTTGTCACATTCCAGAGAGGGGCAGGAATATTCCAGCAGCTCTGGCTCCTGGGAGATGCTGTTCCCACAGCAGACCCTGTGGAACAACCCCTCCCTGTTGTACCCTCGTGTTTGCCTGGCACAGACAAAGCCCAGCCAGCTCCCTTGGGGTTTTAGGGACACAGTTTTAGGGCTCTAGACAGAGCTGGAAATGGAGTTTGCACAGCCTGGAAGGAGATTCCCTCTCCGGGAGTGTTGTAAGAACAGGACACAACCCTCATGCCCCTGGATCTGGCAGCTGGAATTGCTGTGTGTAAAGGTGCAGAATTAAGCACAGTATTTAAGGGGGCATTGAGATTTTTTAAACTTTCTCCATCATGAAAAAAGTGGGTTTGCTTCTTCTCTATACATGCAATTTCAGTTTTCCCATTTTCCCTATGGCAGGAGCATCCAGCTGGATTTCTGTGCAATATTTCCAGTGCCAGGGAGAGTGAATTGGGAAATATTCACTTGTTTCCTGTCCTTGGTGAGGACATTTTTGCACAAGTGCATATACAGATATATGTCTGTGTGTATATATCCATTATCTATACATAGCAATACAGAGCTGTACATAAACAAGGAAATGTGAAGGGTTTGCTGTGCCAGGTGAGTACAGAGATGAAGATCTGTATGTTCAAAACTCAGAGTATTTATTGCAGGTCCTACTGACTGACGTGTTTAAATAAAGAGGATTTATGGTATTTATGCTGTAGCCAAGTGTCCTTGCTTAAAGCCATTTCTCCCATATTTCCCAACATTTTCCTTCATGGCTCATTGAAGAAAACCAACACCTCAAGGAGCAGGGAGGAAACACAGCGTGGACAAAAATTTCCTTAATTTACCCAGTGCTTTGAGCCCTGGCAGTGGGGAGGGGGCTGTGGGAGCTCAGCACTCAGAGAGGTTTTCCCCTCTCCCATCAGCAGACAGGGGTTTAAAAACCCACCTGCTCCTCTGTTTGGGCTGGCAACAGTGGATGGCTCCTGTGCCCCCATGGCAGCACTCCCAGCAGCTGGGAGGGTTTAATCCTCTGTTGTTGTCACCAGTGCCAGCATCCCCTGGGGCTGGGAGGGAGCTGCAGCCCCCCCAGCTGTGGGGCTGGAAGAAGGTGATGAGGTGATTTGTCCTGCAGGAATGGGGTGACAGCAGCACTCCTGCCTGCCCCAGGTTGCTTCATCTTGGAAAAGCTCATGGAGGTTTTTTTTGGAGGGGTACCCAACCTCCTGTCCTTTGTTACCTGGTGTCGTGATGTCCCTCCTGCTTCAGGTGGGAGTGAGGAAAGAACAGGAGTGATGCAAAGCAGGATGCCAGCCCAGAATGTTGCAATGACAAGGATTTTGTGTCCTTTGTGCCACTTAAGCCCAGGATGAAGCCTTGGCAGCAGAGGACACTGTGCCCGGCACATTTTGAGGCTTCTCCTTTCCAGAAACAACAGCAGGGAATTGTTGTGTAGCTCAGACAGGGAGAGATTGCACCAGGCACTTCCTGCCAAATTATAATAATTTGTGCTTTCAAGGGATAGAGAGCCCCAGCCATGGCTGACTGCAGGAAGAAAAAATCAGTCAGGCCTTCAGCATCTGTGGGGGAGCAGCAGCTGCCACCCACCTTTCCCCATTCCTGTTAAAACAGGACATTCCTGACAGGGAATGTCTCACCTGGAAAGCTGCTTGGGCTTAAGAGGTGCTCAGAGCCAGCCCTTATTTCCCCTGAGGACGCCAGCAGCCCCTCCTGGCTCTGATCCTCCAGGAGTGCCAAAGGAAAGGCCTTGGGGAGCCACAGTGGCCACTGGCAGAGCCTGGGGGCTCACAGGCACAGTTCCACAGGCACAATTCCACAGGCACAATTCCACAAGCACAATTCCACAAGCACAGTTCCACAGGCACAATTCCACAGGCACAGTTCCACAGGCACAATTCCACAGGCACAATTCCCCAGCAAGGGGATCTCCCAGCCCTAAAAACAGTCCCCCAGTGGCTCAGGGAGGTTCAGGCTCTGCAGCCTCAGCCCAGGCCTGAGAAATGCATAAACAGCAAATGGCCTCTGGGGAGGCCCTGCCAAGTCCTTTTTCCCTCATGTAAATATTTTTTCCTCTTAAGTGTATGCGAGTGTGAAAAACCTCTCCTTAATATTTTCTTTTTTTTTTTGCCGTGGCTGAAGGAAATGCTTGTTCATCTCTGGGTGGGAACAGCTTCATCTTGATATTTTGCAGCTGAAGCAAGAACCACGCTGCTGAAAACATTTCTTATCACCCCCAAAGCCACACTGGAATCAGATTAAATGGTGCCTGTCAGGACATGACCTCCTTGGTGGTTGTTGGATGGAGGTCCCATGGGACAGCAAATTGTGAGGCAGCCTTGAAGAAGACTTCAGAAGCAGTGCAAAATATCCCAGGGGTTTCAGGATTGCAAAGCCTGAAAGTCCCCCCCAGTTGTGTTTGACACGTGAGTGGAAATGTGTGGCATTTTTTTCTGAGAAAAACTGGAGGCCTAAGTAAGTTTCTTGCTGTCTGGCCTTGAAATCAAACGTCTCAGGGGGAGCTGTGTGTATTTTCCGATGGTGGTAGTGAGAGGAAGTGTGACTGCACACAGCAGAGCTGGTGGCAGCCCCAAAATATCTGTAGGGGAGCAGAACTCACCCTGTAGGGTGAGGGAACTGGGTCAGTTGGCTGGGGAATCTGTTCTCACTGCTCAGAGGTTTCCTCCCTCTCCATTCCCCTCACCTGCCTGGGAAAGGCTGGGATCAGGCTGTCACCCCTCTGTTCCAGCCCTCTGAGCTGAGCTCTGCCTCATGGGAATCAGGAGCTGCTGCTGCTGCTGGTGGTTTTTGAGAGGAAAAGTGTAAGCAGCACGGGCAGCCCTGTGTGAGAGAACGATGTGAGATAAAGCTGAATCAGCCTGGCCTGGTGGGGAGGCCTCAGCAGAAGCCAAATCCTGCTCTGAGGCTCTGCCCTGACACCAGAGGGGCTGGTGGCCTCCTTTAGAGGGCCAAGCCAGGCCTGTGAGCTGGGGTTAGAGATGCACTCACAGCTTTACAGACAAAAAATCCCTTTGGCACAGCAGGGAAGCAAAGGGGAGCTCAGAGGGCAGGGGAAAGGGAAAGCACAAGCACAGAGAGAAGGTTTGTGACTCACAGCAAGGCCACTGCTCAGTGACACAATGTGCACAGCTCATTTAGAGCTGACTCTGCTGCCCTGTCCCTCCAGGGCTCCCTGCTGCAGAGAAAGCCCTTTCCTAAAAGGGGATCCTCGGGATTCCTATTTATAGCAGGGAAGGAGCTCCAGGAGAGTCCCCCAGGCCTGAATGAACATCCCTGGAGCAGGAGCATGGATTGACAGGCTGTTCCTGCAGCCCAGCCCCTCCTGCTGACATTTGCCAGGCTGGAAGGGACAGTGGCATCTCCCTGGTGCACACAGGAGGAGGTGACACAGCCTGGCAGGGCCAGGAGGAGGCAGGGACAGGGACAGGGACTGGTGGGAAGGGAGGGGAGCATGCTGTTCCCAAAAGGAAAGGTCACTGCAGAGCTGGGGTCAGGAGCCTCCAGGGCAGAGCAGCAGGGCTGGGACGGTGATTTCCAGGCAGGACTTGGGGGTGGTGGCCAGGAGCGGCAGAAATGGTGGCCAGGAGGGACAGAAATGGTGGCCAGGAGAGACAGAAGTGGTGGCCAGGAGGGGACAGAAATGGTGGCCAAGAGAGGCAGAAATGGTGGCCAGGAGGGGACAGAAATGGTGGCCAGGAGGGGACAGAAATGGTGGCCAAGAGAGGCAGAAATGGTGGCCAGGAAGGACAGAAATGGTGGCCAGGAGAGACAAAATTAATTGAGGATGGGAGAAAGGCATTGTTGGTTTGAAGGGAAGCATGGGGCTCTGCAGGAGTGCAGGATGAACAATTCCTGCCAGCCTGGAGTGCCCCCCTGGACCTCAGAGGGACCCAGGATGGGGTGCTGGCATTGCAGCTGCTCAGGTTTGGTCTCAGGCTGGGCTGGTTCCAAACCTGGAAACCCTCTGGTTTCCAAAGCTGTGCCAAAGGCTGTGGGGTGGGATTTCAGTTTGTCACAGTTACATGGCCCAGATTTGGGATTTTCCTTTCTATGGGATTTACAAATCAATAAACTCAGAGTGGATTTAGGAATGTTTTCTTTCACTGCCCAAGAATTCCCTTTAGCACTCAAAACTTGGGAGGGGAAAGATAGTGATAGAACTGGACAACTCTTTTAGGACAGGTTTGGATGTCCAACAAGGCTCCCATCAGCTCTGCCATGAAAGTCATAAATCCAGCACAGACTGGTGATGGGAAGAGAAGGAATCCATGGAGAATTGTTAAACGGAGAGATGGAGGCAACCAAATAAGAGAGAAAAAGTAAAATATGGCCCAAGGAAAGTGTAAAAAGATGGAGAAACAATTAAAGATGAGAAATCAGTCCTAGGAGGGAAAATGACTCAAGCACCAGCAGGAAACTAAAGAGGCTGGATCTCCTGGAAAGGGAGGGAGAAGGAAGGAATGGATTGCAGAAGAGGAAGCAGGGCTGGGAAATGCCATGAGAGCAGGATCTGCATTTCAGGGCAGGATCTGCGTTTCAGGGCAGGATCTGTGCTTCAGGGCAGGATCTGTGTTTTTATGGATCTGTGTTTCTGTACAGGATCCATGTTTCAGGGCAGGATCCATGTTTCTGTACAGGATCTGTGTTTCTATGGATCTGTGTTTCTGTTCAGGATCTGTGTTTCAGTGCAGGATCCGTGTTTCAGGGCAGGATCTGTGTTTCTGTTCAGGATCCATGTTTCAGGGCAGGATCCATGTTTCTGTACAGGATCTGTGTTTCAGGGCAGGATCCATGTTTCTGTACAGGATCTGTGTTTCTGTTCAGGATCCATGTTTCAGGGCAGGATCCATGTTTCAGGGCAGGATCCATGTTTCTGTACAGGATCTGTGTTTCACTGCAGGATCCACATTTCAGGGCAGGCAGCCTGGCTGGTGCCTCTGCCCTCCCACGTTGCCCGTTCCCTGTCTGCTCCCGGAGTTTGTGGGGATGATGGTTGCCTCTGGAATGAGCAGTAGCTTTGCTTCCTTCTCGGAGCTGCCCTGCTGCCTGCCAAGACATGGCTGGGAGGGCGTGGAGCAGGCGTTCCTGTCATTCTGGAGCCGGGGATGCCTTTGGAGTGAGTGTGTGACAGGTATGGAGACAAACCAGGACAGCCGCCCTGTCCCCTGCCCAGCCTCGGTGATAAGGAGGTGGGAATGGGGAAATGGGGAATCACAGAGCCACTGAGGTTGGGAAAGACCTCTCAGAGAATCCAGCTCAACCTTTGACCACTTTGCCAGTCAGAAGAGTTGGAAGGGAAATGTGGTTTTCCCAGTTGAAGGGCTGTGGGAAGGGGTTGGGTACCTGGGATGCTGCTGGGCTTTGGCATCAGCGTCACTCCCGGGAGTTTTGCTGGTCTTAATTTGCTCTTTATTTGTCATCCTGAGGTCTCCACAATGACAGCCAGGAGCTGTGGTTTGTTTGGAAGGGACAGGTCAGGGTTGTTGCAGCAACTTCCTTCCTTCCCCTTCCCCTCCGGGGTGGTTCATCCGAGGGTGCCTCATTTCTCGGGGGAGTGGAGAAGGCGATTGCATCAATGCAAATGGGGCCGGACGAGTCTCAGGCTGATAATGGCAATTTCTGCACAAATGCTAATTCTAGGAACAGCCAAGCCAGGTCTGCACTGGGGCTTTGCTCGAGGAAATAAATCCCCTGTGGGTTCAGCCAGGAATTCCGATTCCTTTCTGTCACAATTAATAAGAGAAACTTGCGGGTTTCTGAAGGGTTTCTCTGCTCTAGTGCAGACCCAGGGCTGTTTCATCCTGCTCAGAAGTTCCCTGGAAGTTTTTCAGGCTGGGTCTTTGCAGAAGGAACGGGTGTCCACTTCTTCCCTGGATAAAAGAGTCTGGGACAAGCCAGGGGGACATCACCTCCTAAATCTGTGTCTCCTGCCCCGCCCCGCTTCTCCCCGCAGGAATTCTCACCTGCATCCACGGCTCCTTCAAAGGACGGTGATGGGGATAACAAGCACTTTGTTGTTAATAATAGAGACAATTTCGAGATGAGCCGCTGAGGGATTAAAGGGCTGCTGGACTGGTTTTGGAGGTGAGAATAATGGAGCTGAATAAATGTGTGGTGCTGAATAAATCCCACCCGCTCCTCCTTTCTTCATCTTCCTTACATGGAATCCGTTGAAGTTTGGCTTCCAGTTATCATTCCCACACCCCTCTCACTGATTTCTGTGCACAGAAACCACTCTGTAGAGCACAGCACAGGGAGTTTTTGGCCACTTTATGTGATCCTGAGCCCTGCTCTGTCCTCCTGCCTTTGCAATGAACCCTGGAATCACAGGGCCAGGTGTGGAGGAACCTCACAAGGTCACCCAGCTCTGGGGTCCTTCAGATTTCAGTGCTGTCGTAACTATGAAGCTGATTTAAAATAAAACACACCTGAAAATCTCCCATGCCACACCCTCAGAGGGCTGTAGGTGAGTTCCTTGAACTCCTCCCATTCCTCCACCAGTCTTGGGACCACCCATTTTCAAGTGAGGTTTCAGGCCACATCTGGGCTTCTCAACCTTCCTAAACAGGAGGGAAATTGCAGTAAATAAGTGACCAGAATGAAAACCTTGTGTCCCCTTAGCACCCTGCCCCTGCCATTTCTGCACATTCCTGCACTTTTCCTTCTGCAAGGAGCGTCTGTCTCATTTCCAGTCCCATCCCTGAGAACCAGGAGGACATTGCTGCTGTGGGGTGAGCTGGGATTTGCCCTGGAAAGGGTGGATGAGACAACCCCAACCTCCAGCAGTGCTGCTGCTGGCAGGGGCACGGAGGAAGGCCTGCATCCATCAAGTGCAGCAGGTCACCGTGACTGAAACCATGAGATCACCAACCAGCCGAGCTCCACCCCGCAGGGAAAGCTTTTTATATCTCCCTGGCAGATGCCAACCATTTGCTCAGGCCCTGCAGTAGGGGCTTGCCAGGGAGCAGAGCAGGAGAGCCCGGCCCTGGTGCTGTGAGCTGGGCTCTGGGAAAACAGGCTGTGTTTGGCCAGGTGTGATGGGTAAACAGCCCTGGGTGCCTGGCCCTGCCTGGCTGCTGGGTGTTGGGTGTTGTGTCTGCCTGTGATACCATCAGCACCCTGCTGCCAGCCCAGCTCAGCTTTGCTGAACCAGAGCTTGGTGTGAACCCAACGGTGCTGGAGCCTTTTCCAGTCAGGTTCAGCCCTGGGAGTGTTTGCCAGGCCTTGGCACAGCTCCTGTGCTCCACCCTTTGATGTGGGTGAGAAGGATCAGGGGGAAAATTCGGGATTTACTCTCACCCAGTAGCACCTACTGCTGAGTGAGCGATGGCCTGAGGTGATTTTGGGAATGAGATTTAAGCTCTAGAGCTGCTTTGGAAACAGTTATTGGGGATGTGTTGCACAAGATGCCAGCTGGGGCTCTCTCCCTCTCCCTGCCCCATGTAATTGTGCATTTCTGATCTGCTTGTCTCTGATTTAATGGGATGGAAGATCCATGAAACTCCCCAGGAGCAGCATCCTCCAAAATCCGGTGATTCAACCATGAGTGCAGGAATTGCCACTCCTCCAGGCTGAAATAAATGTGTTTGCTATGGGGTTACTTCTGTGGGAAGTGAGAAACAGGGGCAGTTTGAATCCATGATGTTCTGTGAGGTGGGGATGGGAAGGAGAGCTGATGGATGCTCCACCCTGGGCAGAGAATTTCTGAGGGGCAGAACACGCTGCTTAGGCTTTAAAAGAAGGTTTTCTTCTTGTCCTCAGGTGGGACACAGCAGCATGAGCAGATGGAGAGGATATCCCTGGTTTTTGTGGTAGGAAGCAAACCCCTGGCTGAGCACTCATTTTCCAGGCACTGTTGGACTGCCTAGAATAAAAATCCTTCTGCATTTCCCCCTGACACTGAGATATTTTGCATAAAACAATCAATCTGACCACCCTAAGTCCACTTACAAGTTTTCCAAGAAATCCTCAAAGCAGTCAGAAGAAATCAGGGTTTAGAGCTGAATTCCTCAAGCGATGACTCCGAGTCTGGGGAAGGATTTTTCACCGCTGGAATCCAAATGTCCACAAATGCTGCTTTCTTAAAAAGTGGGGTGTTTTTGGTGTGGATCCCCTCAGGCATTCACAGGCACCTGCTGATAATCCCACTTCTGTCAGATCCCTGTCTCTTTCCCATCTGGAGGATCACTGTGTGCTGCTTTCTTGGGAGGATTTGGTGGTGTCTCCATGTTTTTGGCATTCCAGGACCTCCTGAGCTTGGCACACAGCAGTGCTCCTACCTCTGTGTTTCCCAGGGCTGCAGGAACTGGGAGAGAACCCTGGAGCTCATCCCAACATCCCACCAGAATCCCCTGCACACAGCAGGGACAGGGAGAGCAGCTTGCTCAGAGCTCTGTGCTTGGATTGTGGCAGGAGAGAGCTGAAATCCCACCTCAGATCTTTGTGTGCAGTCAAGGCAGATGGAGGAGAGAACTCAAAATTCCATCCCAGATCTTCTTTTGTGAGGAGCCCAGAGGCAGGTGGAGAGCTCAAAATTCCATCCCAGATCTTCCTTTGTGAGGAGCCCAGAAGCAGATGAAGAATTCAAAATTCCATCCCAGATCTTCCTTTGTGTGCAGGTGGAGGAGGGGATCTGTTGTTCCTACAGGGAAAAGGTTGTTCTGCTCATTGTTAGCTTGTTTGGCCTAGGTTTAAGTCCTGTGTTAGTTGGAATATCTGCAGAGGAAATTGGGTGTAAGCCAGGCTTAGGGACAATTCTACACTCTGCTGGCATCACACCAAGAAAAGAAATTACAGTGCTACAAACCAAGGGGAAAGCATTGCCTGCATTGGTTTAGATGAGATGCTGGGATTAAATCCTTCCCTCTGAGGGCTGCCCCATCCCTGGAAGTGTCCAAGGACAGGCTGGACAGGGCTTGGAGTAACCTGGGATAATGGAATGTGTCCCTGCTGTGGCAGGGGTGGCACTGGATGATTTTAAGGTCCCTTCCAGCCCCAGTCATTCCATTATTCTGTCCCTGCTCCCTCGGTTGGGAACAACATTCAATCTGTTCAATGATTTAAAAAAACCCACAAGACCCAAAGCAAGCAGTGTCCTTCCACTTCCCCAAAACTGAACAGAAGAAAAAAAATCCTCAGAAAAGCTGGGACAAAGGAAGGAGAGGGAAATGGGATAACAGGGCTTTTAGAAGCCTGTTGCTTTGCAGCTGTTCCCATCCTGGCTCCTTTCCAGAGGTACTTGGATGATCCTCTCCTTGGAAAAAAAGAGGTCCTTCAAACCCATCATTTGATGGGGACATTATTTCTCAGCAAAGGAATTGAAAATCCAGGTTTGGGGTTTAGGAATGGAACTGCACCACTCTGGGAACCAAGGATCTTCACACTGGTAGATTTGAGTGATATCCCAGTGCTGGGAGATCCTTCAGGTGAGGGTTAATGGCACAGAGGACTTGGATCTTCAGAGAAGTTTGATCCCACAGCCAGCAAGTGGATATGTGAGTTAATTTGGTGCCTGGCTCATGGGGAAAGCTACACGTGTGCTAAGAACTAACTGGGAATTTGTGTCCCAGTTTGGCTTTGTGGCTGCTGGATCAAAAACCCAGCTGAGCTGTGCTGGGCTTGGCACAGCAAACTGGAAGGGATGAGATGGAATTTTTCCTTTCCTAGATAAAAGTCATCATAAACCAGACTAAATCTGGGGTTGGGACACTCTGGGGTTGTTTTTTACGCTACACTTTGGCTTCTTATCAGGCATTCACAGGTTTTTCTTTTCCCTTGAGCTGTGCAGGAGCACCTGATGGTTCCTCTCCTGTTGCTGAGCCCCAGGATTCCTCTCACTCCCTGCACTTGGAGCAGATGCTGTTTAAATGTTCCGGGAGGAGCTGTTGGCAAATGGGGGATGACAGGTTGCAGAAACAGGATAAAATAGCAGGAGTTTCCAAGGAAAGCTTGGAGAGGCAGGAAAGGAAAGGGGGGACAGTCTGGAGAGGAGCTGTGCCAGGCGTGACTGGGTTGTGAGACCCCCGTGGAGGTGCAGACTGTGCAGGGCAAGGCTGGCAGATTTTCCTGGTTCCTGGAGGGCTGGAGCAGGAAATTCTGTCTTGCTCTGCCCTCATTCCACCCTGAGTCCTTGGATTGCTTGGGGAGGAGCTGCTCAGCTGCCTTGCAGAGAGCTCCATGTCCATGGACATCCAGCTCCCATGGAGATTTCACAGGGTACAGGGTTCAAACGGAGTGAAGCAAATATAAAATTTATGGAATCAGAGAATCTCAGAACGGTCTTGGTTGGAAGGGACCTTCAAAATCTTCTCATTCCAACCCTGCCATAGGCAGGGACAGCTTCCACTGTCCCAGGCTGCTCCAAGCCCCATCCAGCCTGGCCTTGGGCACTGCCAGGGATCCAGGGGCAGCCACAGCTGCTCTGGGCACCCTGTGCCAGGGCCTGCCCACCCTCACAGGGGAGAATTTCTTCCCAATATCCCATCTAACCCTACTCCCTTTCAGTTTGAAGCCATTCCCTGTGTCCTGTCACTGCTGTTCCTGCTGATTTGCAAAACTACTTAGTGCAAAGCACTAAGACAATCCACAGGGAATTTGTTTTCCTCTTCATCCTCTCCTTGACCCCTTGGGAAATGTCCCATGGGAGCCATTTCAAGCTCCTGCCATGACTCTGTGGGCAGCAATCCATTCCCATTGACTGGAAAGGGAATTCTGACTTTCTCATCAGCTCTTCACCCTGTGGAATGGCTGTCCTTGAGCCTGGGATTAATTATGACTAACGACCAAAAATGTCATCATCAGGCTTCCATCTCTCCTAGGAGTGTCCTGAACCAAAGGAAGGGAAGTAAAGGAGAGAATTCCAGATGGGAAGTTGTTAACAAGGCTGAGCATCCCTTGCTTTGTGGGATGTGGCTGATTCATCCTGCTGAATCCGAGATTCCCACAGGTGAACAGGCACCGCCGAGGACCAGAGGCTTCAAGGTTTCCTCGGCCAACTTCTGTTTTGAATATTAAGCTTTGCCTTGTGAACCTTGAGGAATTCAGCTCCCAGGGCAGAGGAAATGTTGGAAGGGGTCAGGCGAGCTGTGCTCTGTCCGTGTCACTGGGAGCAGCCAGCAGCATTCCAGGACAACATCTGATTTTGTGCTTTTACGAGGCAGATGTTTGGGAGAAGGGCTGTGCTGTTTATTCGAGCTGCCATCTCCCAGCCCGCCTCCCTCCGCGCGCGCTCGCGCCCGGAGCCCATAAATAAGAATTCTTGGGATCATGCCGCCGTTTGGGCAGCCCTGCCTTCCATCAGGGCCTGGACAAGCTGCAAACCCCGCTCCCCCTGCACCTCACTTTTACAGGGGAATAAATCAGTGAGGGCTAAATCCTCTGCCAGTGACACGAGGATAAATCCGGGATGGCCGCGCTGACGTCGGCGCCGCGGTGGAATTGCGAAGGGGAGTTTGATTCCTTGATTTCAGAGCGGTGCTGCTGATCTACTCCAAAAGAGCTTGGGATCAGCGTGTCCTGGGACTGAACAGCAAGGCAGGGTTTGCTCTGGGATGCAGTGCTGACGGCAGAGCAATTCCGTGGATTTTGCTGGAATTAATTCACAGAATTCACAGCTTGGAAGAGACCTTCAGGATCATCGAGTCCAACCCAGCCCCAACACCTCAACTAAACCCTGGCACCCAGTGCCACATCCAGGCTTTGTTAAACACACCCAGGGATGGTGACCCCACCCGGGCAGACCATTCCAGAACTTGATCACCCTTCCTGTGAAAGTTGATGGAAATGAGTTGTAGCTTCAGCACAGTTTGGGCCTCAAAGAGCTCCAGGTCATTAATGAAAGAAAGGACAAATCCTGTGTAAAGTGATTATTCCCATTGCCTGACACTCTTCCAGGAGAGCCCCACAGGGATGAATCCCACCCTTTGGCTCGTGTTGGGATGATGATGGAGAGCAAGGCAGCGGTGCCCTCACACCTTGGTGGTCACACTGGAGATCCCAGCTGGTCCCAGCATGGGGAGGAGCTGCTCCTGGAAGTGGTGCCAAGAGCTGGTCTGGAAGGGTGGGAATGCTGCTCTTAGCTGCACTTCTCTCCTCCAAGAGGACCCAAGAAGTTGTTGAATGCAGCAATCAGGGTGTTAATCCTTACTCACTTGTTCTTCCAGGTTTTCCCATTTGTTTTTTTAAGGATTGGAAGTGAAGGAATGTAAAAGAGGTGCTGGAGCCTCTGCTGTGGCTCCAGCCTGCAGCCTGTGGGTTTAAGTAGTCTGTGGATGTTCCCTCTTGAATATTAAAATTAATAATTATGGATATGAAGTGGATATTTCCTCTTGAAGCTGTAGGGCTTCTCAAGCAACTCTAAAGAGACATTGCAAAGGAGTGCCTGGAATTCTGGTGGCTGCTTTTAGGGAAGCTGGAGAGCCCAGTGGTCACCTCAGGGTCTGCCAGCCTTGCCCCATAAACACCACTGGACACAGAGTGATTTACACTCCTCTGCTGGTGACACCTGGCCAGCTCTTAATTGTTCAGAAGTGACTTTTTTAATGGCTTGGAGTGGCTTGGGCTGGCCAGGGTGAGAGGCAGTTGTGTGGCACAGCTGCTTTCAAGGTCCAGGAGAAGCACCAGGTGATCTGGAGGTGCCACCAAGCAGGACGTGGGGCCAGCAGCTCAGGCTGGACCTGGGACCTTCTGAGAGTGGCCTGGAGGAGCCTCTCTCAGCTGTAAGGTGCCCATGGAGGTGCAGTGAGAGCTGGCAGAGCAGTCCCAATTTTCCAATTTGTTTTGTTCTCACTGAACGATTCTGCTCATGGTGGAGTTTGCCAGGAGACTAATAATAAATAATAATAAAATAATCCCAAAGACTGAGATTATTGTCATGGAAACTGGAGATTGGGTGGGAAGCTGATCCAGTGGGGCAGCAGGATGAGGGCTTTGGACTTCTGTCTCCTATCAGACTGTGTGGCTTGGATTTGGAACACCACAAAGTCATTATTGTGATCATCTTGGGGTAAGATATCCAGAAACATCGACTTCCTTTGTTTTCCTGGGAAAAACCAAACCAGGATCTCAGCCCCTGGAGGGATGGGGGAGGATGAGCAGCACCACCATAATGAGCAAAACTCTAATTACAACAGCAGCAATTAAACCCCAGTGGTGAGCGATGCAGAGCTGGAGACACAACCATGCTGAGCTCTGTAGCTCCATCTCCTGAACACAGAAATGGAATTATTTTGGAGTATCCCCTTTTCCTTCCCACTTCAACTCCATCAGTGTCTTTGCCCTGGGATCTCTAGGAAAGGTTCAGGTTTCCTTGGAAGCTGACAAGCACCATCTATAGGATTGCTGCAGAAGAGGCCTCGGGCTCCCAGTTGATGAAAAAGGGCAGAGGAGCTTCACTCCGAGTTTCCAGATTTGTTCTGGAAAAGCTCCAGCGTGCTCAACATTCCACAGTGCACAAAGTCACAGCTTTCATCATCCATCCTTCGTGTCTGGGTGGATTGTCCACCCTGGATAAACCGCTGCTCCTTGGTCCCCTGGGGAAATGCTGCCTGTGGAAATTGCTGGAATTGCAGAGCCGGGATTATTTCACACAGGGATTTTCTAAAGAGCTCGTAATCTGCAGGATTTCCAGTTTTTCTCAGGAATTGTGGGGACAGGACAAGGGGGAATGGCTTCAAATCGAGAGAGAGGAGGTTGAGGTGGGATACTGGGAGGAAATTCTTCCCTGAGACAGTGAGGAGGCCCTGGCACAAGGTTGGGAGGGAAGAAGGAAGGGAAGAAGGGAACAAGGAAGGAAGAAGGAAGGATAAACACACTTGCAGGGCAGATGGAGTACAAATAATGCTTTAAAAGAGATGCTGGCAAGGGGCACTGGTGCAAATCATCCCAGTCACGTTGGAACTTCATCCCTGATTTGCACAAGAAATACAACTCCAGTTTGGATACCCAGAATTCTTCTGAGAGAGGCATTGTGTTCCCGAAGAACAGATATGGGTTTTTTTTTCTCTCTGCAGATCCATTTTGGCTTTAAAGCTGTTTTCTTCTCCTACACGCACAGATGATAATCTTTTACATGTCCTTATTAAAAAATATCACTTCCAGAAAATAAAAACACTGGCATATTCTGTACTTGTTCCTTTCTCTATCTCTGGATTAATTTCCCATTTTTTCATCTGACTTGTCAGTCATTTCATATCTCCACAATCAAGGAAAGAGGTTTAATCTCTCTCCTGGCTTTGGCATCCGAATCCCTCGTCCATCCCAACCTCTCTGTGCTAAATTAATGCTGTTTTCCTTTCTCTTTGTTTCCCACAGAGATCCCTGGATGCCCAGGAATGGTGGAGAGCTGAATGACCCAGCCTCTGTTCCTCACCTGAGCTCGTGAGGGCTCTGCAGAGATGGAGTGGGAGCACGGCCTCGCTTCCCCGAGCCGGGGGATGCTGTGGGAAGTGACTGCCTTGGCAAAGGTCCTCACCCCAACCCATCACCCACCACACAGCACCTCCAGGAGAAGCTGGGCAAGGACAACCAAGGGACCAGGAGAGGCTCTGAGAGCCTTGGAGGACACCAAGAAGCCACAGGAACTGAAGGAGGGGATGTCCAAACCATGACAAATGTGCCGAGGGTTTTTTCCCCTTGGAAAATCCTTTCCAAAAGGGAGCACCAGGCCCACATGTGGTCTCCAGTTGGTTTGGAGGAGGCACAGCCAGGTCAGGAGCCCAGCAGAACGTGCTCGTGGCAGCCTGTCCTCGTGCTGGGTGGGGATCCAGGTGAAACAGGAATCTGTGCAAGACCAAGAGAGAGGAGCATGGAAGATTCCTTCCATTTATTCTGTGCTTGTTTCTCCTTCTGGTGTCTTCTCTGTCTACCTCTTCTCCTCTAGAGAGCACGGGGGGCCCTGCCTGTCACAAAGGAGCAGAAGGATTGGCAAAGGGCAGGAATGGGGCCTTTGCTCTCTCCTTGCTCCAAAAAATCTCCGACTGTCCTGCCTGGACCTCAGCCTTTGGAAAGGCTGGGACCTGGCAATGCTTTTCCTTGAAAGAAGTCACATTTTAGCAGGACCAGCCACCCTTGGGAGCCAAGATTTCCCACCTGAGGCTCAGAACATGGCAGAACATTCATCCCTCTCCTGCAGCTGTGGGAAGGAGCACGCCGAGCTCCTGACTTTGGACGGTGGAAAACTCAGAGAAAGAGATGGAGGGACTTATGGCCTCAGACAGAAAACAGCAGGAAAAACTGGCTGAAAACCATAAAAAATGTGCACCTTGGACTGGCAGGTGGTGGCCCAGCTGCAGCTCTGTGGTCACTGAGCTGCTCCCAGAGCTGGGCAGGACGTGCTGGTACTGAACTGTGGGAGCCCCATCTCAGACCTTCCCTCTCGGGCTTCCAGCTGCAAAACCTTTCCCCCCAGTGCAATCCTATTTATTTATTTATTATCTCGCTGCTTGATGTGAAGCTGCTAAAGGAGCCCCCTCCCCACAAACACCCAGGTCTGTGTGAGGGCACTGAGCAGAGGGGCAGGACACAGGGACACCTCCCACCACATCAGGAGTGACCTCCTGGTGAAGGTGTCCTGCTGTGGTTGGGGGGTTTTACTTGCTGGTCTTTAAGGTTCTTTCCAACCAAAACTATCCTGTGGTTCTGTAAGACCTGAAGAGGATGTCCCATCCCTGGAAGTGTCCAAGGATGGGTGGATGGAGCTCTGACTGGGATGGTGGAAGGTGTCCCTGCCCATGGCAAGGGGTGGAACTGGATGAGCTTTAAGGTCCTTCCCTTCTAGGATTCTAGGACAGGGAGTGGGCACACGAGGGAAGAGGAAAAGCTGAGACCAGAACTGTCCCTGGGGTGAGGATGCAATGTGGATCTTTCAAGGACTAAGAGCAAGCTGGGCAGAGCTTTGTTGGGAAGGACAGAGGCTGCAGGAGCTCAGCAGTGCCCCTCTATCCTGATTTTCTTTGTGCAGGGCCATGAGGGTTGCTCACCTGGGGGGCTCTCAGGTGCCCTGCTGCTCCCCCACATCTTTCAGGATGCCCTGAAATCCCTTGGCACAGCTCCCAGCTGCCCTAGGAGCACCTGATTTCTCCCTTCCCTCTGAAGAGCCCTGCCAAGGCTTAGTCCAAACCTGAAGGGAGATAATTCCCAACAAAACCTTGTTCCTCAGAAGGTTGCTGGCTGGCTCCAGTCCCTTATTCTGTACTGGAAACACGGTCCTTGGGGTTGTTTGCAGGTTAGGGATGTGCACAGGGTTGTGGCAGTTCTTTCTCCCCAGTCCCTGATGTGCCAGAGCAGGTACATGGAGAGGAAGGGATGAACTTGCTCCAATCATTTGCCAGCCCAAAATCAGGGACCTGCCTTGCAGAGCTGTCCAAATCCCTCTGCCTGCACCCCTTCAGGCTTGCTCCCTGGATTCCATTCCTGCTGGATCTATTTCTGAGCACCCTGACCCCGGGGTTGTTGTGCTGTCCCCTGGGAGGTGGCTCCGTGCTCCACAGCAGGAGCTGCTGGGAGTTTTCCAGCTGTGGTTTTCTCCTGGAAGCTTCATTCCATTTTTCCTCGTGCTGCTCCTCAAGCACCTGCTGTTCATGTTCTCCTGCCACCTCACCAGGGCTCCTCTTCCCCTTCCAAGACCCTCCCTGGCTCCCTGATTGCTGCTGCTCCCTGTCCTTCCCATGGCTCAGCACAGGATGAGCCTGGTCATGAATGAGGAATCCAAACCCATCCCTGGAGCAGCCTCTGGCAGTGCCCAGCTGCTGCTCCCTCCCTCATTTGGGGGGCAGGGAAGGGGCAAACAGAGCCAAAATGGATCAGTGTTGGCACCGAGCACTCATATCCCAAAATATCAGGAAGAAATCCTTCCCTGGGAGGGTGGTGAGGCCCTGGAATGGATTTCCCAGAAATGTTGTGGTTGCCCCATCCCTGGAAGTGTCCAAGGCCAGGTTGGACAGGGCTTGGAGCCACCTGGGTTAGTGGAAGGTGTCCCTGGCGTGGCATTAAATGATTAAATGATCTTTAATGAATTAAATGATCTTTAATGTCCCTCCCAACCCAAACCATTCCAGGATTCTGTGATCCTGTGGGGAGCAATCCCTGCTAAGGACAAGTGCACAGCCAAGGCCCAGCTCAGCAAAGCCCAGCCTGAGCTCCAGCAGTGGGGGTGCTCCAGTATTCCTGTGGAGATCCACTGGGAAGGTGTGGGGAATGGGGAACTGTGCTCTGCCCTGCCTGGAAACCCCATCCATGGGATGGAGCTGCAGCTGTGCATGGAAGGAGAGCTGCAGGGAGCTGGGGGCACACAAGGAGCTGGCCTGGGGAGCTCTGTGTGCAGCTGAAGCACCACGGGCAGGGTCACAGCTCTGTTCTTGTCACCGAACAAACTGTTCTGACAAATAAAGAATGGAAAGTGCTGCTCTTCCCACTCTTCTTTTTCCCAGCTGGCACACAGGGAGGGGCTGCCCCTGGCTGGTGGGAACACAGAAATGCCAGGGCAGTGTGGGGAGGGCTGTGGCACCAGAGGGAGAGGCTGGATAAGCAGGGGGATTCAAACACAGACCCTGCAGGGATTCCTGGTGCTGATGGTGATGGGTGCCAATAAATCCAGGTGGGAACGGGCTGTGGGACCAGGCTGGAGTGGAGCTGAGCAGCAGCAGGAGGAGGAGGCACCAAACAAACCAAGGAGGAGGAGAAAAGAGGGTGAAGGGTGAAGAAGAAGATGCTGAGAATCCCAAGGGTTTCATGGGATGGCAGCAGAGGAATCTGCAGTCTGCTGTGGCACTGCTGTCCCCTGGGCTGGTTCTTCACCCAAATCTCAGATCAGCTCCTTAATTCCTCCTCCCCATCCCTGCTGTTCTCCCAGGTGACCCAGGGCAGGGTGGCAGTGACAGCGTTGCAGCTTCTCAGGAGCATTTGGCAGGGGAAAAAATCCATCCCCAAACAAGGGAAGAATCCAAATGACACATTTCCAGCTGAATTAATGATGAGACAATTAATCATCCCAATTAAAACCAGTGAAGAACCTGGAGAGTCCTAATCCATAAAGATGTTCCAGGCAGCAGCACCCTGGGGTTTCACACTGCTCTGGCAGGAGTTGCAGGCAGCACTGCCAGGAGAATTTGGGAATTTTATCACAGGACAGCCTGAAAAGGAGAATTTGGGAATTTTTTCACAGGACAGCCTGAAAGACTGCACAGATCCCTGTGAAGTCACCTCCTGCTTTTTAGTGCCACTGAGCACTAAAAGCTCATCCCTGCTGTCTGTGGACATTCCCAAAATCACCTTGTGTGCCACCCCCCCACCTCAGAGCCTTGCCCAACCTCTGCAGGCCTCCAGGAAGGATTTTCCCCCAGGATAGAATTCCCCCCAGGATGGATTTTCCCCCAGGATGGGTTTTCCCCCAGGATGGATTTTCCCCCAGGATGGATTTTCCTCCAGGGAGGATTTTCCCCCAGGATGGATTTTCCTCCAGGATGGATTTTCCTCCAGGATGGATTTTCCCCCAGGATGGATTTTCCTCCAGGATGGATTTTCCCCCAGGATGGATTTTCCTCCAGGATGGGTTTTCCTCCAGGATGGGTTTTCCCCCAGGATAGATTTTCTCCAGCTCCCAGCCTTTGCATCTGTATTCACAGAGCTCTGGGCTCAGCCCTGGGTTTTGGGACTGGAGAAGTGTGAGCCTTGTTTGCCAAGAGCCCACACAACTCCAGACAGCCCAGCAAGTGTCCAGACATCTTCCTGAAGTTCCTAAAGCTTGAGAGCAAAGGGCTGTGAGGAGATGATTGCAGACACATCGCTGCTATAAACCCTCTCTTCATCCTTTCATGGTCCGGGGTATGAACATGAATTATGGCAGCTTGAAACTCCTGAGAGCAGCTTTCTTAAGCGGCTGCTAAAGAGCATTGTTAAGCCGAGATGTCAGCGCTTGCTGGCTGAATGAGGCTGTTTTACGAGGCACTTTAATCCTTCCAGGAATCCAAGGACCCCTTTTCCACCCACGGATCCACTCCTGGCTCCTTGTTTTCTGTCCTGTTTGTTCCTCGAGGCTCTGGTGCCGTCACTTCTGGCATCCTCATCGCTTCCAGATGCAAACAGGTTCCTAAAAACCCCCACATCTGGCCGGATTTGGGGCTACCTGGCAAACAGCAGAGGCTGCAGAGAAAGCAGGGGCTTCTCTTGTGGCTGCTGCAATTTTTAAGGTAATTTTGTCAGCTGGGCTGCCAGCCCCCAGCAATCCCTCTGGGATGCCTTCCTGTGGTGCCCTGTGGCTCCTGGGCATGGATTTTGCTGGAGGGTGGAGGAGGATTGAGAGGCTGTGCCCTCAAAGAGCCATGCTCACCCCAGGCACAGCCACATCCCTTTGGGATGATCCTTCATCTCTCTGCAACCTTTTAAAATCCTGCTTTAAAATAAGCAGCAGATACTTTACTAGCCTTCCTTATATCTGTTCTGGAGGTTGTGTCCCTTTCCCTTCTTTCCTTATTTCCCTTCTGGAGGTTGTGTCCCTTTCCCTTTTTTCCTTATTTCCCTTCTGGATGTTGTGTCCCTTTCCCTTTTTTCCTCATTTCCCTTCTGGATGTTGTGTCCCTTTCCCTTTTTTCCTCATTTCCCTTCTGGATGTTGTGTTCCTTTCCCTTTTTTCCTTATTTCCCTTCTGGAGGTTGTGTCCCTTTCCCTTCTGCCTTAACCCAAATATCATTCCTGAGGCTTTTCCTTCCTGGGGCACAAGCTGAATTCTGGCTCTCACAGCCACATTTATTTCCATTCAAAGGGCACAAATCCCAGCAAATGTTGGATTGAGCCATTCCAAGCTGGTGATTTACCATCATTTTGATTGCTACAGGAGAATGTTGAATTCCCAGATGCTCTGGATTGGTCTCCATGGAAATGGGTAGGAACCTTTGGATTGCACAGTCCTGAGGCTGAGGTTTTGTCTCCTCAGTTGAGGATGTGATGGGGGCTGCTCTGCTTTGCTTTCTGTGTCAGTGAAATTCCTGCTGAAAATGGAGATGTGCCCAGCCCAGGCTGTCACCTGAGGGCAGGAATCGAAAAACAGGAAGAAGGGGCATTGCAAAAATGGAAATTATGGCCATTAAAGCACAAAAAATCCCATCAAAATAAATCTGGACATTATAAACACCCAGCTGGTCCATCCATGCTGCATCCAGAGCTTGTTGTGGCTGGAAACTGGAAAAGCAGGGAATTATCCAGTGCTGTTAACCATTAACTACTTCCTGCAGGTTCTGGCTGCAGCCTGCACCTGCTTTTAGGAGTTAATCTTCCTCCCAAGGCTACCCAAGCCAAAGGAAAGGCTGGATGGGCATCCAGGGATGCAGGTGAACACGAGCTGTGTTTGCAATGGCAACCAGGCAACAGAGCAGGGAGCTCCAGGTGGCCCCAGGTGGCCCCAGGTGTCACAGAAGCCATGTGGGAAAGAAGCTGGTCCTGGAAGCTCGGGATCTAAATGGTCAAGAAGGGATAAGCAGGAGGATAAAACCAGGCAGAAGAAACATCCCAGAGGCAGCAACAGCACCCAAAAGGATCCCTGCTTCAGCAGAGGTCAGGAAATGAGGACCAAAGGAAAGGATGATTCTTCATCAGGGGCAGACAAAGAGGGATGGGATCAGGAAAGGGGGGAAATTTAGGCTGGATATTGGGAAGGAATTCCTCCCTGTGAGGGTGGGCAGGCCCTGGCACAGGGTGCCCAGAGCAGCTGTGGCTGCCCCTGGATCCCTGGCAGTGCCCAAGGCCAGGTTGGACATTGGGGCTTGGAGCTTTGCAAGAAACACCAGAAAAAAATTGTAGAGCCAGAAAGGAATTCCACAGCCAGCAGATTCGGGGGAAGGGTCTGTGTTTTGTTTGTCAGCTTTG
Organism: Peucedramus taeniatus; assembly: GCA_013400575.1. Taxonomy (NCBI): domain Eukaryota; kingdom Metazoa; phylum Chordata; class Aves; order Passeriformes; family Fringillidae; genus Peucedramus; species Peucedramus taeniatus. The sequence goes on from WBNO01001748.1 coordinate 147,404, forward strand.
AAAAGCCATTTCAGATGTTTCTTTCTAGCAAACAAAGAAGCCTCAACTCCGTGGTGGCTTCGTTCCCCTTTCCAGAGGCGAGGGGAGTGCAGTGACCCAGGGATTGCTCCACTTCCTTCCACCCTCCCTCAGCTGGAGGAGTTCTGTGATTTTGGTGGGTTTTAAACAGCAAAGGAGGGGGGTGGGGGAGAAATGAGAACACCCTCGGCATCATCTCGACAAGTGCATTCCAGGACACAGCAAACAAAGAGGAAATTAAATTTTCCCCTTTTCTTTTATCATCCAAAGCACAGCGAAATGAATGCGTCAATCCAAAATTAAATTTTCTATGTTTAAGAAGCCTCCCCCAAGAAAGTGCAATCAGAAATGACTTCTTTTTTGGAGAAAAAAGATGGATTTGATGGAATCAGACTCTTTGATCCCCAAATTGTGGCTAAGCAGGGTGGGGTGGCACTTCCAGCTCTCTGTGCTGTGGCTGCAGTTGGACATTTCCTGCTGGTCCTTGAGCAAACTTCTGATGGTTTTGGTAAACAGGTGGAGAATCCCAGCTGGGGTAGAACCACAGACATCCCACATCTTGTGAAAAGCTGGGAACAGGGCGGGTTTTGTTGGGATTTTGTTAGGATTTTATTGGGATTTTGTTGGGCTTTTATCAGGATTTTGTTGGGATTTTGGCAGGATTTTGTTGGGATGTTGCTGGGATGTTGGAAGGATTTTGTTGGGCTTTTATCAGGATTTTGTTGGGATTTTGGCAGGATTTTGTTGGGATGTTGGAAGGATTTTGGCAGGATTTTAGCAGGATTTTGTTGGGATTTTGGCAGGATTTTGTTGGGATTTTAGCAGGATTTTAGCAGGATTTTAGCAGGATTTTGGCAGGACAGGTGGGAGAGGGGAAACCCCTCCTTGCTCTCCCATCCTGCCATCTCCAGCCCAAGCTCTGCTCATTCCAGGTGCTCCTGCTGGGATAACAACAACAGAAATCCCAGTGGGCTCCAAGCAGCCTCTCCAGGGCATCACCTGTTGCTGAGGCTGCCCTCAGAGGGAGCTCAGAGCTATTTTTGGAGCTGCTTGAGGGTAGGGAGGATTAAGGAGCCCCAAATGCACAAGAGAGGGCTGGGATTTGCTCAGCCACAAACTCTGCCCCAGCTGGGCAAATGAAGGGCCAAAAGCTGGAGTCCTTGGGAAATTTGGGTTATATGTTAGGGAAAAAAATCCCTCCCTGTGAGGGTGGCAGGCCTTGGCACAGGGTGCCCAGAGCAGCTGTGGCTGCCCCTGGACCCCTGGCAGTGCCCAAGGCCAGGCTGGATGGGATGGAGCAGGTCCAGAGCAAGATGCTCAGGGCTGGCAGCACTGGGGGCAGTGATGGCATTTATCCTTCATGGCTTTTCCCAGTGTTTATTGCCTGGCTTTTCTTCTGGAGGAGAAAGGCTCTGAGGTGGGGATTTCTGTGCCTGGAAACCACAGCACCAGAGAGTCCCTGGGTGGGATGGGCTGGGAGGGACCTTAAAGATCATCTAGTGCCACCTCAGCTGTGGGCAGGGACACCTTCCACTGTCCCAGGTGGCTCCAAGCCCATCCTTGGACACTTCCAGTGATGGAGCAGCAGCAGCTGTGGGAGCTGCAGGAGCTGCAGGAGCTGCAGGAGCTGCTCTGCCCGTGGTGGCCATGGGGACCCCAGAGGTGACAGTGGCTCTCAGCTGTGTGGTCACACAGGGTGTGAGTCCTTCAGAGCTGCAGGGCTCCATGTAAAGGCCACAGGGGAATTCCTCATTTGTAAAATAACACCGTGTTCCTCAGGAAAAAAGGAAAAATATCCCCAGAAACGTAACTGAAACCAAGGCAATCTCCAGCAGCAAATCCAATCAAGTTTTCCTGTTAAGCACAGGTTTGGAGAACATTGGATTGAGTCATTTATGGGGCTGGATCGATGGGAATCATCTGGAGTGAGTCCCAGCAGCAGTTTGTGCTTGCAGACAGATGGATGTTGGTGCAGTGCCCACTCCTGCCATGCCACCACGTGGGGGGTGACACAGGACATGGGCCACCAGGGAAGGGTCCCCACAGTGTGGCAGCTGTGGAGAAATGCCCTGGAAATGTGAAGGAGGCTGTTCTGGGGTGGATGTGGAGCCCTGAGGTGGCACAGGGCACAACCCACAGGTTTTCCAGGGCTGCTGATAAAAGAAACCACAGCACCAGAGGGTCCCTGGGTGGGATGGGCTGGGAGGGACCTTAAAGATCATCCAGTGCCATCCCAGGCATGGGCAGGGACACCTTCTACTGTCCCAGGTGGCTCCAACCCCATCCTTGGAGACTTCCAAGGATGGGGCAGTCACTGCTTCTCTGGAATTCCATCCCAGCCCCTCCTGCCCCTCACAGGCAGGAATTCTTCCCAACATCCCACCTAACCCTGCCCTCTGACAGTGGGAAGCCATTCCCTGTGTCCTGTCCTTCCATTCCTTGGAAATCCTCTCTCTCCATCTTTCCTGCAGCTCCTTCAGACCCTGCAGGGCCACACTGAGGTGACCCCAGAGCTTCTCCTCTCCAGGTGAACAATCCCAGCCTTTGCTCCCAGCAGAGCTGCTCCATCCCTTGGACCCCCTGGTGCCTCCTCCCCCAGGACCAGAGGATGCTCTCCCCACCCCTCTGCCCTCTCCATTCCCAGGGTCAGGCTCAGCTCCCTCACTTGGACCCCTGCCCACCCCACAGTGGCACAGAGAGAGCTCCAGGCAGACTCGGAGCTGTCCTGGGACCCTGCAACGAGCAGCACAACTTCACTTTTACATTTTCAGTCTCATTTGCAGCTTTAGAGCAACCCAGCTGCCTCCATTCCTTTTTTCCACGGCCAAAAGGAAGGTCCCAGGGAGCCAGAGTGATGCAATCCTTGAATCATCCTGCAAAGAGCAGTGGTGGGCGAGTGCTGGGGTGTGAATCACACAGCTCCTAATCGCAGCCCCCGCTTGGCAGCCAACTGCCCAAGTTGTTTGCTGTCCTATTTTCCCTTTTATTTGGCCATTTGACAGTGGTTGTTCATTACAGGACTTTTTGAGATGCCTGTTGCCGTTGGCTCAGGGCTGCCAGTAATTTTTTAATGAATTTCCCCCAGATAGAGATGAACAAAAGAGCCGGAGGAGAGGGTTTGATTTCCAGCCTCTGGCAGCACTTTATAAACAGCTCAGATGATTAAAAAGACAAGGGTGCTCTTTTAATAACAGGTTTTGTCAGGGTTCAGCTAATTAATTTCAGAGAAAAATGGAGCATTTTGGTAAAACAGCCACTTGAGCTCCTTTCTCTGTTCAGCTTCTCTTTGGCTTCATGATAAAATTTCCCCATCTCATCTGAAGGGTGGTGGAAGTTTAGGATGGTTTAGGTCCCTTCCAACCTGGGCAAACCTCAGCCTGCTGCCCATCTCCCTGGAAAACGTGGGCAGGCTGGCAATGAGGAGCTCTCCAAGCTGCAGCCTTGGCATCCTGCAGGATAACACAGAGGAAAAACTGCTGGCAAAAAAAAAAAAAAAAGGAATTCAAATTAACCCCTTTCAAATGAAGCCCTCCTCTCCTCTCCTGCCACACTGAGGGCTCCTGACTGGTGAGAAATCAGGTGTGAGAAGGGAATGGAGAGAAAGGACATGGAAAATTGGGATTCATGCAGTGGGGAGAAGCAGCAGGGAGTCTCCAAAGGTGAGGGACCAGCCCCATTCTCAGTTTTGCCTTGTTTTCTCCAGATTCCTGATCGAGCCTCCCTCTCCCCCTCCCTGCTGTGTTGCACACCCAGGGCTGGGAAATACCAGGACAAGTGAGGCAGTGCCAGGCTGGGGGAGCCCAAAACTCCTTCCCTGGGCACAGCAGAGAGCAAAAAATCAGAATACTTCACCCAGCAGGTCCTGCTGGATAAAACCAGGTTCATTTGCTCTGCAATCTTCACCTTATTTAGAGGCAACCCTGTCCCTGTTGCCCTCCCCTTGCTCCACTTGTGAAATAAATGGCTATTTTTGTGCTCAGCTCCTGCCTGTTCCCCACGTACTGCCAGGGAAATGAAGAGCTGTGTTTATTCCAAATGGCTTTATTGAAGCATCAGGAAGCACAAATCAATTTCCAAACAAAGTCCTGTGGTACCCCAGGAATCAGAGCTGACAAACACAGAGATTTGCTGGGTTAAATTAATAGCCAGGCAAGATAAAAGGCAAGGCAGGGCCATAAAATGAGTCAGGTACAATATACTGCCTAAATGTAGAGCTCAGCAGTAAATAACCAGCAGAGGGGTTTTAAAAATCAACGAGGAAAAGCAAATTCTAGGAATTTGCCACGGAGGAGTCGCTCCTGCCTTTCTTCCCTGCCCGTGGTGGGGCTGCAGGAGGAGAGCACTGCTGGAAATTTAAATTTTCCACTTTTCCAGCTGCTTTGGGCAGAAGCAAATTCAGATTTCCTCGCGTCCTCCTCCAGTGCTTATGGGGCTTTGCTCTCTGCTTGTGGTTTCCTGCAGAGATTAGGAAATGCTGGTTTTTGGTGAATAAATGAATGGAAGAGATCAAGCCCTGGGTGAAACGGGAGCAGAGCAGGCACCACCCACCCCGCAGGAAGCACAGGCAGCTCGGGCAGCATCCCCCAGGGCTGGGAAAGCCGGGAATCCCCCGGGAATGCTGCCCTGGGCAGGCGGGCTGTGGCACAGGGAGGGGATGGAGATGCTCCCTTCCACCTGCTGGAAGCAAAACCGCGAATTTTCTCTTTTCTCTCCTTCCCCAGAGATACTCTCTTTGTTATTTTAGTTTAATTAGCACCACCTCGTTTTCCCATTGCACTGAGGGGCTTTTCCCACCGGAGCTGGCCCGGAATGTCAGCAGCAGCCAGCTCTGGTCCTGCTCATCCCCAGTGACAGGGACCCGCTGCCCCAGGCGTGGCTGTCACCCAGGGCAGCACCTCCGGAGCTGCAGCCTGAGCTCGCTGAACATTTTCACACCTTCTCTGGGGCTGCTCCGGCTTCTCCCTCCGTGCTCTAATTAATTAATGAGACGTGATGAGGCTGTGACACCACAAGGAGTGACAAGGCCACCGAGCGTGGCATTTCCCTGACAGCATTTTGGAGGGGATGTGGCAACAAACACTGAAATGGGAGCACTGAGAAAGTGAGGATCGCTCAGAAACACTCAAAATTCTTTAACCCCGTGGATTCTCCTGCATTCCCAAGTGGCCACTGCTGGAAGGAGGGGTGGGAGCAGATCCTGCTTCTCTGGGAGTCTGTCCCTCCTCAAGGCAGTGAGACATGGCCTTTTTTAAACCCTTTTTTGGGGGAGGGATGTGGCTAAAACTCTCCTGGAACGTTCCAGGCTTGGAGCTAATAAAGCTCTTCCACATAAATTAAGTTACAGGTATATCATGTTCATCCCTTTGGGTTTCATCACTTTTTGTATGTGAAACTCAATCCGATGATGCATAATAATAATAATAATAATAATAATAATAATAATAATAATAGATTGTCTAACGAGCAGGAAATCGATCCCTGCCTCCTGGGCAGTCACTGAATATCAATAATTTTTTTAAAAATCCGTTGTTTTTTTATAAACATGTGATTACTGTGTAACTAAAGCTGAATTAGCAGGATGTGCCTGGATGTGAAGCAGCTCTGGCTGCTGGGGGTGATTTCTACAGGCTCCAGCTCGGGCTGGAAGAGATGCAGGGATTGGGAGCAGCTCCTTGCCATGGTAACCCCTGCCCACCTTGGCTGTGTTTTTCTCGGGCAGGCTGTGAGTTTGAGATGCTGGCAGGAGGGGATGGGCTCCAGTGAGCTGGGCAGCCCAGTCTGCCCCTCCCCTCCCCGGGCTTTGCTCCTGGCATGCCCAGGAAGGGCTGGGCTGGCAGGGGGATGGATGCCAGAGCAATGTCACATCCCCACAGCTCCCAGCAGTGACTCCAGTCCCCCTTTCACACAATCACAGAATCACTGGGTTGGAAGGGACCTTCAAGATCATCTAGTCCAACCCAGCCCCAACCCCTCAGCTAAACCCTGGCGCCCAGTGCCACATCCAGGCTTTGTTAAACACACCCAGGGATGGTGACTCCACCACCTCCCCGGGAAGAACATTCCAGAACTTTATCACCCTTTCTGTGAAAAACTTCTTCCTAATATCCAACCTATATTTCCCTTGGCACAGCTTGAGGCTGTGTCCTCTGGTTCTGTCAATTCCTGGAGAAAGAGCCCAGCCCAGCTGAGCACAGGCACCTTTCAGGAGCTGTGCAGAGTGATGAGGTCACCCCTGAGTCTCCTTTTCTCCAGGCTGAGCTCCCTCAGCTCCCTCAGCGGTTCCTCTCAGGGTTTGTGTTCCAAACCCCTCCCCAGCCTTGTTGCCACCTCTGGACACGCTCGAGCATCTCCATGTCCTTCCCAAACTGAGGGGCTGCTCCCCCCTCCCTCCTCTCCCGCAGCGCTGCTCTTCATGCCAGATTTTGGGAAGTGAACCCAAACCACGGCAGAATTCCAGATGTTGGGAGAAATCCCACTCTGCAGGGATGAAGAGGATTTTCAGGAGATGCTGGGGAGGGGAGGACAGGCACTCCCACAGCAGCAGCTGGCCCGGGGACACCCCTTTGTCCCCATCGTGGTTCGTGTTTATTTTTTCTCTCAGCCAAACCTCTCGCCCTTGTTTGAGCGCAAGGAAAAGGAAAGGGCTCGTTTCCCTAAATCCCACAGGAATGGCAGCTGCGGTTTGGCAGGGATGGGCTGGGAACGCCGGGAGCCCGGCTGTGCTTGGGAGGATGCTCGAGGTACAGACCTTCAGCCTGGAGAGCAGGAAATGTTAACGAGCTGTTAATGAGCCCCGAGTTTCTGTCACAGCCACGCCCTGCGCTCCTGCACTCGCACGGGTCCGGGCCGGAGGGGGTTGGCGGCATCTCGGCCACCCAAAAAAACTGCGAGCAGGGCAAAATTGGGTGGAATTTTCAGCTGTTGTGGCATCACCTGCTGAATTCCACAGGCAAGAGCCTTCCTGCCAAAAATCAATCACCAGAGGTCCGGTAGGATTTGCAGTGTCCAACAGAGACTTTCCTGAGTGTCCCTTAGGCTGTTGCATCTTTCCAGGTGGAAATAAAACAAGACCAAGGGATTTCCAGCTGGAGATGAATCCAGAGAGAAGAGGGACGCATCACAAAAGTAGTTTGTGCCGGTTTTTAGGGCAGGTTTGGAAAGGATTTGAGGACAAAGCAGCTCATGCCTGGGAATTTATCAAAACAGCAGCAAGAAGATTTCAGAAGAAAATCTGTCAAGGCCAGCAGAGGATCTTTAAGGGGGAGTTCAGCTGATGCAGGAAGAAAGGACTGAGAGAAGGCAGGACAGGGACACAATAATCCCCAAATCTTCTGGGGTAACAAATAGCTCCCAAAATGGGTTTTGTACAGGCACAGAAGACAGAGATGGCTCTGAAGGTGCCAGGTTTGGCTTCCCTTGGATGCATCCCTGCCCCTCAGTGCTCTGCCCCAGCACAGCCCCCACCAGAGCACACAATTCATATTTCTGCCACACCATGAGGTAAAAACGGCAAAACCCAACTGATGGGTCAGGGAAATCTGGGAGAGACTCCTGATGCTCTGGAGTCATGGAGGAATTCATTAAATCCTTCCCAAAGCACTGGAGGAAAGGTTTTTTAAACCTGATTAATATTGTAGGAATACTTTGGGATCAAGCCTGGCTTAAATCTCAGGTGGGGGAATAAAAAATCGTGCTGCCATTAAACAATCAGCTGCAAGGAGCTGAGGGAGGATTAAACCCCACAACCAGCCCATAAATCCTGCAGATGCAGTATTTATAACCAACGTGGCTTTATGCTCTTGTGTGGCCCCGGTGCCACGGTCAGAGCAGGTGCAAAAGAAAGAAAAAACCCCAAACAAAACAGCAAAAGAAAACAAGCAGCCCATAACCAGAGCACAGAGGGAGTTTGGTTACGTAAGGATCCATTCTTCCTTCCTCAAGACCCATCTGCTGCTCAGGAGCTCATTTCTGTGCATTCATCCTGATTCCTGGACTGCATTCCAAGAGTCTCCACGGCCAAATGCGGAGTCTTTTTAATTTCCCTCCCCTCTCCTGCAGTGTGACAGGAATTGCTGGCACTTGTGCTGTGTCCTACACTTGTCCCCAGTGCTGTGGGGAGAGGAGACTCTTATGCCAGTTTTCCTGCCAGTTTTCCTGCCAGTTTCTTGACAGTTTTCCTGCCTGTTTCCTACCTCTTTCCTCCCAGCTTTCCTGCCTCTTTTCTCCCAGTTTCCTCCCAGTTTTCCTACCTGTTTCCTGCCTATTTCCTACCTGTTTCCTCCCAGTTGTCCTGACAGTTTTCCTGCCTCTTTCCTCCCAGTTTTTCTGCCTCTTTCCTCCCAGTTTTCCTGACAGTTTTCCTGACATTTCTTTACAGTTTTTCTGCCTCCTTCCTACCTGTTTCCTCCCAGTTTTCCTGCCTATTTCCTCCCACTTTTCCTACCTATTTCCTACCTATTTCCCTCCAGTTTTCCTGCCTGTTTCCTCCCAGTCTTCCTGGCATTTTTCCTGCCAGTTTCTTGACAGTTTTTCTGCCTCTTTCCTACCTCTTTCCTCCCAGTTTTCCTGCCTGTTTCCTCCCACTTTTCCTGACAGTTTTCCTACCTCTTTCCTCCCAGTTTTCCCGACAGTTTTCCTGCCTTTTTCCTGCCTGTTTCCCTCTGCAGGGAGCTGTCTCTGTTGGCACAGCCCATAGGAGCTCTGAGCAGCTTCCCTGGCACCCCCATTTCACCCTGGCACCTCCTAACCCAGGACAATGGGAGCTGTCACCCATCCCCTGGCACCCAGCAATGCCAGCTGCCTTTCCACATGTCCCTGGCACTGGGGTTTCACCAGCTGGATGCTTGGAAGGGGTTTTAGAAGGTTAAAGAAGGGGGTCAAAGGGGTTAAAGAAGGTGCCCCATCTTCACCACTTCGCTCTCCCTGCCCTCTCCATGCCCACAGGGATGTTCTCCCTGGAAATGCCCATCCCAGGGGGTGAGTGCCAGGGGCACTCAGGTGACTGTGGGCAGTGCCAGCAGAGGTGACAGCTCCAGGAGTGCCCCCTGCCCGATGCCACCTCAGCACAAGGAGTTGCAAATCCCTGCTGGGAATTATTTTTACATCTGGATTCTCTATTCCCCACCCAGAGTCTCTTCCCTGCTGCTCCTCTGCCTCTTCTCCCTGCCCCAGGAACAAGGGGAGCTCTCAGGGCAAGGCAGCAACACTGCAGGAATTCCAGGCCTGTTCCAGGTGTTTTTATCCCAACCCAGTGCACAGATGGAGAGTTTATTTAAGCCCCTGCAGCCACAGTTGGTGACTCCTGGCTCTGGCTCAGCCCCTGCTCCTCCTCCTCCATACATATTTATAAGCCACATTATCACTGAACAAGCAGGTTGCTGTGCAAATAAATGATTTTTAATCTAAATTACCCAGTTTACACACTCCCCCCAGCTCTGCTCAGCAGAACAGCTGGTGTTTACCAACTCCTCATTACCCATCCAGGCAACACCAGGAGATGCTGCCCAGAGAGGAGCAGCCACCTCTGAGATAAGCTGAGCTCAAGGTTTATCTCTGCCTCAGCCTCGCTGCTCCTCCACGTCAGGTCTCTCATCCAGCCCAGTTTGTACCACTGTGCCATGAAGGAATGAGGAAAAAAATATCTGCTGATAACAGCTGTTATTGTTGGGTGCTGTGTTTCTGCAGAAATTGGTCATTTCCACGAAAATCCAAATAAAATCCAGCTCTCTGTCCATATCTGTATTTCCATTTATCAGCATTTCCTTTCTCCCCATTCCACGGGAGGCTCACACCAGAGCTCAGATGATGCAAGAATTATTCCTGTCGTGGTATTTCCACTGTCCAAGAATGAACATAAGGGAGAGAAATCCAGCCCCTGGTTATTCCAGGCCTTAAATGGCCCCCTGAGGCACCAAACAGACACAGGATCACCGTGCCAGGACTGGCAGTGCTGGTGCCTGGAAGGCCAAACTGGAGAAGGGTTGGGGCACCAAATCCAAAGCAGGGATGTTCCTGCAGCTCTCACTCCCTCTGGAAGGGCAGGGAAGGAAGGTGCTGCTCTGAGCTGCACGTGCTGCTGCACGTGGCTCCCTCCAGGCCTATTTCCAGCCTGCCTGGCTGCAGGGAGGAAGGAAAACTCCTGGCCTGGGCATGGAACAGGCAGTCACATGTGGCTGGGGAAGGAGTCACAAGCCAAGGCACCGCTGGTGTCAGAGGAGATTTGATCCATCCCTTGCCTTTCCCCTATTTCTGCCCTGATGGAGCAGGACGCTGCTGCTCGATGCCTTCTGCAGGAAAATTCCTGTGTCCCCACGTTCCTTCTCTTCCCAGAGCCTTCTCCTGGAGCAGCAGCACAGCCCTGGCCAGGCTCTGCACCCCTCAGCACCCCTCAGGTGCATCCCTCCTGCTGTGTCCCACAGAATGCCCCAGGAATGAGGGACAACATCCCCATCCTGGGCAGGGTGGAGATGACAGGAGCTCCAGGAGCTGAGCCACCACCTGCTGACCTCCTCTAAAAAAGTCCCCCAAATTTCTCTGCCCACAAAACTGGTGGCTGGAGGGATGGAACATCCTCATCTTTCCTTGGGCACCGACCCATTGCACACGAACAACAGCTTTAAATTTCACTGTATTATGAATTTTAATTAGCCCTGGCCACCCTGAGCTCTCACCCCACTGCATCACAGCACATGGGAGCGGGCAGGCAGATGAGGGAGAGGGAAAATGATATTTTACAGGGTGCTCCCAAGGAGGAAGACTTTTTTCCTCCTGCAGGCACCACAACTTTGTTTTGCTGTGATTTTAGGAGGACACATTTGGTTCCAAAGCAGCTCCAGAGTCCCTGTGAATCAGAACATCTCTGTTTGACTCCTGGAGCTCGGCTGAGTCAGGCCAGCTCAGACACCGAGCTGTGTGTTTAAACAAAGCCCTCAGGGCTTCCAGAGCCATCCGAGCTCCTCTCCAGAGCCTGATTTCCAACTGTCCATCTTCCTCCTGGCACAGAGATCTGAGACTGTGCTCTTCCCCGTGTGTGAAAAGATCCAGAGGATGTTAAGGGGTTGGAACGGTCCTAAAGACCATCTAGACCAAAAGAAAAAGGAAAACTGACTGAAAAACTGCAGAAAACATCCTGCCCTGGCATGGTGAGCACCAACCACCTGCACTGGGACCAGGCAGCCCATCGGGCGGGGTGGGGCAGGGAGGTTTTGGGGAGCCCTGAGCTCGCTGGGTTTCACCCAGGATGGAGATTTCCCTGCTCTGGGCTGGGTGTGAAGCTGCCCGAGCAGGAATGCTCGGTAAACAAGCGGTAAATAATCATTGCCCCGGTGACAAACGCCTCGAAGGGACTGGAAGAGGAAGCCGAACTCGGCGTTTGTAGAGAGCAGGGAGGAAATAAATATTCTGCATGTAACAATCCCAGGCAGGGCAGCACGGGCAGGGAGCTGGAGGAACTGAGAGCAGGGTCTGGCTGTGAGCCCCACATGGCCACTGGTTGCCAAAGCAAAGAGATCAGCTGGGAAAACCTCTCCTTCTTCCCTGTGCTCCAGCCCGGAGTGAGAGCCGGGCTCGGGGTTTGCAGGGCAGCCGCTCTCGCTGCAAAAATGGGCATTTATTGCTCTCTGGTGGCGAGTCTGGCTGAGCCGGCAGAGCTGCGCATCCTGCCCTGCGCCCGGGAGAACCGCTCGGGTTGGGAAATCCCTCCAAGATCACCGAGCCCGACATTCCCCCAGCACTAAACCGTGTCCCCAAATGCCACATCTACGTTTCGACACCTCCAGGGATGGGGAGTCCAGCACCTCCCCGTTCCTGTGCTCCTTTCCTGTGCTCCTGCTCCAGACCCGGAGGTTGATGGCAGGGCTGGGGTCAGGGTGGGCTCTGCCTCCCCCTGAGCAGTTTTTTTTATGCCCCCAGATGAGGCTGGAGCAGCCCCTTTATTCCTCCTCACTTCCCTAATTCTGCCTCTCACTGCCAAAAGCTTTGGGGGTGCTTTTTACAGGAGAGGAGTTTGGCAGAGGTGTCACCCAGACCTTGTGGGGCAGACGAGGATAGAAATCAGGTGTAAATTAAGGAGTTGTTGTTTCAAACACGTTTGGGTCGGGCTGAGCTGCTGCAAGGTGTGGGGCAGCTGTGGGGACAGGCAGGCACATGGCAGCACTCCCCAGTCCCCATCCTGAGCAGGGCACTTCTGAACCCCCCAGGAGCTCAGCCCTGCTGCACCCCCAGCTCCAGCACCGCTGCTGGAGCCTCATCCTGCCCTGGCTGTGCCACCTCCACTCTGGGCACAGCCCTGCTCCTGAAAAACAAGGACAGGGTCCCAAATGCTTGGGATGAGGAGCCCAAACCCTTCCAGCTCCTCAGGACGTGGTGCAGGACCTCTCCTGGGCCGCTCCTGGAGAGCACACGGACCTTGCTCGGTGCTGCTGGGTGGCTCTACTGGTGTCCCCAGGGTGGCAGACGGGTCACACCACGTGGCCACCTTGGCTCAGCCACCGGGGCCGGTCCGTGGCACAGCCTGGCGTGCCCTCAGGTCCCCCTGGGGCTCCGGGGATGGCACCCAGCTTGGCACGGAGCAGGGCTTGCAGCTCCTGGTCTCCCAGCACGGCGGCGGCGGCGAGGGCCAGCAGGAAGTAGGAGGCTGCATCCTGTTCATCCTGAGCAGAAAGCATGGACAGGAGTTAGGAAGGACCTCCTGGGGCAGGAGGGGACTGGAGCAGAGCCTGGAGGTTCCAGGCAGGACCCAGGGACACCTGATTTCACTGGAATGGTGCTGAGTGCCAGCACTTCTTTCCAAATTCCCTTCCTCCCTCAAAACCAGATGTGACCTCCACCCTCAGCTCTCCACCCAAGCACCAGGGGAAGGCTCCTTTCTTACCTTCAGCTTGTGCAGAGCCAGGTTGCCCAGATGCCAGTAGACCTTGCAGTAGTAGAGGGCCTCTGCTGAGCTCTGCAGCACGAGGGGACGCATGGCCAGGGTCTTCAGGAAGCAATCCTCGGCCATCTCGTGCATGTGCAGCAGGTCATAGGCTGTGGCCAGGCGGTGGAAGGCAACCAGCTCCTGCAGCTGATCCCCTGGGAGAGAGAGGAGTGGGATCAACCAGCTCCTGCCATGGATCTGGAAAAGGGTCTGTGGAATTAACCAGCTCCTGCATCTGATCCCCTGGGAAAGAGAGAAGTGGGATCAACCAGCTCCTGCCATGGATCTCCTGGAAAAGAGGTGGATGGAATCAACCAGCTCCTGCCATGGATCTGGAAAAGGGTGTGTGGAATCAACCATCTCATGCAGCTGATTCCCTGGGAAAGAGAGGGCTGGGATCAGCCAGCTCCTGCCATGGATCTGGAAAAGAAAGGGGTGGAATCAAACAGCCCCTGCCATGGATCTGGAAAAGGATGTGTGGAATTAACCAGCTCCTGTCATGGATCTGGAAAAGGGTGTGTGGAATTAACCAGCTCCTGCCATGGATCTCCTGGAAAAGTTGCTGATCCAGCTCAATGCATCCCCAGCCCTGCTGAGCCACTTTGGATGTATTTTCTCAGCAGCCTGGGGGCATGGGTACCTCCAGGAGAAATCAGAGCCAAGGGCAGGGTGGTTGATGCCACGGCTGGATAGATTGGCCCAGGAGTATCATTCAGCCAGGGGATTTTTTGGGATGCTGGAAGGGGCAGGTACAAGACTGGTCCCATCCCAGACATTGAAGCTGGCATTTTGCCCATCCAAACTATTTCTGTAATGGGAAGGGGTGAGGTTTTTAGCAGAACCAGGGCAGAGAGGAACTGCTCAGTCCTGTGCTTTCAGCAGACTTCCTGTGCTCTGGGGTAACAAAATCCTTCTGCTGTCACACAGCTGAAAAAAAGGGAAGTGGCCTTAAAAAGATGTCATGACTTTGGGTAAGAGTAGGTCCAACAGTGTTAGGAAAGCAGGAGATCCCCTTTTGACATGGATCTTGTTCTCATCCACAAGATTCAGTGGCTCCCCCAAAAAATCACCCACTGCCCAGTAACTCCCAGTAACTCCCAGTAACTTTTGGGTGTAAATCACTCACCGACCCTGAGGCTGAGCCTGGCTGCCAGCGTGGCAAACTCCAGAGCCTTCTCGTAGCCCTGCAGGCTGATCTGCAGCTCTGCCAGTTTATTGAACAGCCGCAGCTCTGTCTGGGTGGCCTTGAGTTTCCTGGCCAAGGGCACAGCTCCTCCCTAAGGAGAGAGAATGGTGAGCTCAGGGTGTTCCTGGAGGGATCAGCACTGCCTGAGAGGGGTGACAGAGCAGCAGGACAAGGACTAAGGCTAGGGATGGGCACTGCAGGTTTAGGTTTTAGTCCCTTCTTTCCCTTGAAAATAAGTTTTAAATCTCAGAGCATGGCTCTCAAAGCCTGAGCCTCACATCCCTGCCCTTCCTTGGGTGCCTGGAACTTTGACTGGGTGTACCCAGGAGTGACCAGCTCACACTTAACACCACCAGGATTTGTAATGGGAGGAGCCCATTCCCAATCCCAAATGATCTCTGGGGTTTTTTGCAAACCTGTGCTCCAAGCCCTCCCTCTGGCACCCTCAGCATCACCCCATCCCTCTCCACCCTCCATCCCTGGAGCAAAGCACCCAGTGGGGACACAGGGACAGAAAAGCTCAGAGGTGACCCTACCCTGTAGAACTCCACAGCTCGGGCCCTGTTCCGGCTGCCATTGAAGAAGGTGTCACCTGCTTTCTCATAAAGATCCATGGCCAAGGAGAAGTTGTCCCCTTTCAGAGCAGTCTGGATGGCTGCCTGGAAGAAAAAAAAGGGCTGGAGTGACATTTGGAAAGGCAGAGACATTGGTGTGATTAAATAAACCTCAAATTTTAGGAGCTGCTCTTCCACTTTGCAGCTCAGCTGATAAAATAATGCTGGAGATGGAGAAATGCCAGAAGTCTTCAACTCCAAGGACTTCCCTGGCACTTATCCCTTATTTATGGATACTTCAATGGGAACTGCTCACTTGGCACCTCCAGCTTTTTTTGGCACTCCCACATCACTTTCTGTCTCAATGAATTCACTTCTTCTCACCCCAAAATCCTCTAAACTCAGTGGATGGAAAGAAAGAGCAGAAATTCAGTGCCTGAGGGTAAGGCAAGAGCTCCTCCTTCCAGCAGCAGGTTTCAGTGCTCAGAACTTTCCCTTCCAGGTTTCCCATCCCCAAAAGGCTGTGATGGGAATGCATGGGACAGCTCCAGCCACCTCCCCCATACCTGGAAGTACATTTCCACCAGCTCATCCTCCTGCAGGAGATAGTAGAGTTTTCCTGCCTGCAGCCAGGCCTCTGCTGCCTTCACGGCCTCCTCGAGGTCGATGAAGATCCTCAGGCTCTGCTTGGTGCAGTCCAGGGATTGTCTCAAAGCCCTGTGATGGCAACAGGCAAAAAGCCACCTCAGTGGAGTCACAGAGCTGTCCCCAAGCCACCTCCCCATGGCATTGACCCCCTGCCCTCTCCTCCTGTGGTTACCAAAGGCTGGGGACAAAAGGACACTCTCAGCTCTGAGCAATGTGTCCTGGAAGTCTCCATGCTTTAATGCTCAGGTTTAATGGGCATTTGGCCACTTTAGGACAATTCAGAACACCAACAGTCCCACTCAGTCTGCTCCTCACCCCTGTGGGATAAAGAGGGCTTCATCCAGGTCACTTCCAAACCCAATTTGCCTCCCTAAACCGAGTCCCAAAGTCACTCCCAGCTCCACATGGGAGCAAAAGCAGGGAATGCTTCTACTTACATCTCCCAGACAGCACCTGGCACCCAAACCCACACCTTGGCCTGGTGTTTGTCCCTTGTGCAGCCATGGAGAGATCTCTGGCTGCAGATCCAAGCCCCTTTTCCAGCCCCTGGTCAATGAGGACACAGGGCCAGGCAGTGGCATGAGCCAGAGGGCTGGACATGGAGTCAGCTGTGGGGAAAGGGGAGCCAGCAGTGTCCAGGGCACTTTGTTTGCTTGGTGTCTCTCCTGCTGGCAGCCAGGCCCCAGCTGTCCTGGGAGCCCAGGGAATGGGGTGCTTTGTGATCCTAAATAGCACCGTTCACATGACAGGCATCTGCTCCCTAAATACCTTCCCCCTGCACTCACCGTGCCCTGGCTGGGGAGGTGAACATCCCAGCTGGGGACAGCCCTGCCCATTTGTCCTTCTGGGACTGGGAACTGGCTCTCCACTCTTTGATCTGATTGCCTTCAAGGTCTGTGGCCTGTCCCAGCCTCCTCCTCTCCTCTCCTCTCCTCTCCTCTCCTCTCCTCTCCAGTATCAGGCAGGGATTAAAGGTGAGCTGATACTGGTTTTAAGCACCTCCTGTGGGTCTAAAGTCCCTCTCTGGGGACAATATCACAGCAGATATAGGAAGGGCAGCCTTGGCAGCTGGAGGCTGAAACCAGACTTACTCAAGGAGCAGATAAGGAGCCTGTTCTTGCTGGGGAGCAGTGATTAATCATTGGGATAAGCTTCCAAAGGCAGCAATGAATTCCCTGTCACTCTGCTGAAGGCTGGACGTGTCCTGGAAAACTGTGTTTGGCCAGACTCCAGCTCTGCCTGGGACATTATTTACCCAGCTCTGGTTGACATGGAGCTGCTCCCTCTCAGAGCACAGTGACAGCTCAGAAATCTCACAACAGACCTGTGGGGCAGATGGAGCCCCCACCACACCCCTTCCCACCCTGCTCGAGGAACACCCCAGGAAAGCCACTGCACTCTGGCAGCATCCAACAGCCCCAGCCACTCACTCGGGTGTGCCCAAAGCCTGGTAGAGCTGGCTGAGGGCCTGCCTGGCACTGGCCTCCAGCTCCCTGTCCTGCAGCTGCCGTGCCAGGGCTGCCCAGTGCTCGTGGTAGGTGATGCAGGCCTGCAGGTCGGGGCACACCCTGCTGTAGAAATGGCACAGGCGCTCCGTGACGCGCAGCTGACCTGTGTGGCACGAGGAAAGGGAGAAGGACAGCTCAGGGGACAGCGTTGGGGACCTGGTGGGGTGGCACGCTGCGCTGCTCCCCTCTATACTCACTCCTCAGGTTCTGCCACTTCAGGGCAAACCCCAGCGCCAGTTCATAGCAGAGTTTGGCATCTTCCATCCTTTGCCTGTCCACCATGGCCTGTGCCAGCCACAGCAGCACCTGTGCCAGCTCCATGTCCAGCTCCTGGTGGCCCTGGAGCTCGGCGTAGAGCCGCACTGACCACAGCAGGTAGAGCTCGGCCAGCTGGGCGGCCCCGCACGAGAGGCTCAGCTGGCCCAGGTTAGCCAGCGACACGGCCTGATTCCTCCTGCTGCCCGTCTCCTTGGCCTTGTGCAGGGCCCTCAGGAAGTTCTCTACAGCCTCCTGGACGTGCCCCTCGGCCCTGAGGGCCATGGCCAGCAGGTTGTGCACGGCCCCGCGCGGGGTCTCGCAGGCCGCGCCGCGCAGGGAGCGCCGCAGCTGCCGCAGGACGGCCCCGGCAGGCCCCGGCCGCCGCTGCAGGAGGTACAGCCACCCCAAGGACAGCGAGGACTCAAAAGCCTCCTCCTCCCCCAGCAATCTGCCCAGGGCTGCAGCCCTGGCTGCGTGGCGAACGGCCTGGTCCAGCAGCCCGTGCTGGAGGTACATCCTGGAGAGGACGGCGCAGAGCGTCCTCTGCATGGGCACGGCCCTGCTCTCACAGCAGAACTGCAGCGCTTGCTCGAGGTACAGACAAGCCAGTGCTGGGATGCTGCTCCTCTCCTGCTGCTGCTTCCCCAGGAGTTTGGAAGCATTTTGGAGGATGAAGCCAGCTCGCCAGATGAGGGTCGGTGTCCCCTTGGTGCCGCTGGGAACAAAGGACCTGACGGAGGCCAGCGCGATGTTCGGCAGGCACTTCTTGTCATAGAGGTAGCCCAAGGTGGCAGTGGCATCCAGTGGCCCAGCACGGGTGCCTGGGCTGAGCCAGGTGTTGCTGAGACACTGGAGATGCTCCAGAAAGGGCAGCACCTCCTCGGTTCTGCCCAGCTGCAGGAAGAGCTTGACAATGAGGAAGCAGATCCGGGCCTCCAGCGGAGCGTTGCCCACGGCGATGGATTCCCTCAGGATGTAGGTGAGGAGCTCCAGCTCGTTCTCCGAGCTGAAGGAGCGGCCAGGCAGGCACACCAGCAGGGTCACCATTTTCCCCAGCAGGGAGGAGAACTTGTTCTTCATGTTCTGCTTCAGGTAGACGGAGGCGAGGCTCACGTGCAGTGCTGCCAGCAGGGGCAGGTCCCCAAAGCCCCTGTCCAGGACACTCATGGCTTCCTCAAAGTACACCCGGGCCTGGGAGAACTTGACCTTTTTGATGCAGAGCTTACCCAAGAGGAAACAGAGCCTGACGTGAGCCCAGACTAAACGAGTCCTCTTGGCCCAGTTGCGGGAAGTCTCAAGGTACAGGACCAGTTCATCCTCATCAGAGAAGCCATAAAAAGTGGAGTGGAGAAAGGAAAAGCTGAGATCATAAAAGCTTTGGAAACTGGGCACAAAATTGTCTTGGTTGAGGAAGGTCAATATGGGGTCAAAGACATCAGCATCCTCCATGTGTCCAGCATTGAGGTCGATGAAGAATTTGGGATAATCCAAGTCATCCAGCTTCTCCAGGACAACATCTTCCAACGTGGCAGGAGCTGTTTCACTGCCTGGGCTGGACAGCTCTGAGGTGCTGCTGGTAGCCCAGTCATTGATTTCCTCCCAAGACTGGAGCACTTGGATTTCTCTACTGCCACGGAGAGCAGCCTCTGGAAGGGACAGGGAAACCACAGTGGGATCAGGAAGAAATTCTTCCCTGTGGCTGCCCCATCCTTGGAAGTGTCCAAGGACAGGTTGGACAGGGCTTGGAGAAACCTGGGATAGTGGAAGGTGT
Organism: Peucedramus taeniatus; assembly: GCA_013400575.1. NCBI lineage: Eukaryota > Metazoa > Chordata > Aves > Passeriformes > Fringillidae > Peucedramus > Peucedramus taeniatus. The sequence continues at coordinate 166,260 of WBNO01001748.1, forward strand.
CCCTGACCATGTCCCTGGATGGCCTTTAAGGTTCCTCCTAACCCAAACCATTCTCAGATGTTTCTTCATGTCCAAATTCACCCTCAGAAGCCATCACCAGAGCCTCCCCCTCTGTCCCCTCCTCATACTCACCTGGTGGCACTTGTGGGAACACGGCTGTGGGTTCAAACCCCGCTGTACAAAGAGACAAACAGAAAAAAAAAACCTCAAATCCTTGGTCAGTGTCAATGTGCAGAAATCAGCTGAAGTCCCAAAGCCACCCAGCCAGAACACAGAAACAGAGAGCCCCCAGAAACCCTGACCCTGGTCCTGCAGGCCAGGCTCAGTGGAGAGCAGCATCTGCCAGAGTGAATCCCAGCTCAGGAGCTGCCCTGGCAGCAGAGAAGGTCCCTACAAACTCCAGCATGGCAGGGTCACCTCCTGAGGACACCTCCAGCCTCCATCTCCAGGCTGAGCATGGGTTTGGTGCTGCCTCCACCCCACAAGTTGCCTCCACTGCACTCTCATGATCTTGGGGCTCTCCAGGCAGTGCCCAGCTCTCCAGGGGGATGCAGGGACTGGGACAGAAGGAGAGGGGACACTCACCCAGCCTGTACACAGAGGTGATGTCAGTGTGTGCCAGGTCCCCCAGGAGGGTGGCAAAGTGCTGCTCGTCACCATTGCAGGGGATGTGCAGCACTGGGGACTTCTCCTCTTCACTCAGAAACACAAAGCCCTTTCCCCTGGGGTGGGGCAGGAGAAAAGAGTCAGTGTGCCCCTAGCCCCTGACACTGCAGCTGGCCTCTGGGGTGGGGTGGGATGGGATGGGATGGGATGGGATGGGATGGGATGGGATGGGATGGGATGGGATGGGAAGTTTCCCCATGCCTTCTCTGCCTCCCACCACAGAAGTTGTGTTGCAGATGAACACAGGATTTTGGATGCCTTCCCCATCCAAGTTCTCCATGAAGGAACAGAAAGATACCAGAGGAAAGGACCTATTGGTCTGTTTTGGAATCCAGAAGCCACAGGATACCACCTGATCTGCTCTGTCCTTCTGGAGTGTCAGAGAAAAGTGCTACAACTCACCTGGAGTGACTCTGAGAGGGGAAAGCCCAGCAGACCTTGGTTAAAACCTTGTCCTCCTACACACAGTCTTGGAGAAACCTTTTGGGATGGGCATCCAACAGAAGCCACCAACAGAGACATCTGCTGAGCCAGGGGGAGATTTACCACCCTCCCTCCCTGGACAGCTCTGGCTGTGTCCTTGGCATGGTTGGGATTCTGCTCTGTGCCAGTGGCTGTTCTGCCTCCACACCAGGGCAGGAGGAAGGAGAGCAGGATTTGGTTTCCTTGTTAGGGAATGCTCTCCCCACCCTTGCCAGGCTCCCAGCCCCTCAAAGCTACAAACTGAAGACATTTCTAGGATAAATTTGGAAGCCAGCTTGCAGGAAGCCAGGGCTGGAGCTGTTCCTCTCCAAAAATCGCCTGAGGCAGGTGAAATACAATTTCTTTGTCTGGGCTGCAGCAGAGCCTGGCCAAAGCTTCTGTTCACATCTCAAACCCGCCCTCTGTGAAGGTCCTGCAAAGGGAATCACCTGCCCTAGGCTCTCACACGGCCTTGAGGTGGGATTTGGAGCCTCCCCTCCCTGTTCCCCAGAATTTAATTTAAATAAACTCACAGAGGTTCGCAAGCCTCAGGATTTATGTGTTGGGTGGGAACGAAGCCAATGCTCCTGGTGCTGAGGGACTTGCCCACAAACCAGGGCAGCCCAGGGATGAAGAAGCCGATGATTTCTATGGGGTCTCCTTTGGAGAAGCTCAGCTCATCCCACGCTGCTCCTCTGTGGTCCTTGGTGGCGATGCACCTGCCTCTGACTGGGAAACCAAGGCAAAAAAGGGAATTTCAGTGGGATCTCTGCTAAAACCTTCTCACTGGAAAAGACCTGGGCAGGGAGAGGCCATGATTCCAGCTGGAGAGGGCTGCCTCTCTCTCCCCTAAGATTTATTGTGGTCTTGGATCCAGCTCTCTGCCATTTCTCCTTGAGAAGTGGATTACAATAAAAAATAAAAGAGGGATGGATAAACTCCATACCTCTGCGAGCTGCAGCCTGGAAGGTGAGTGGAAATAGGAATTTTAACAGACACTGCCCTATCTCAACTCTGCCAGGAGCAAAATCCTGGACAGTGCAAGTGTCCATCCCTGCGTGACAAAGTCACACCTGAGGGGACCTCCTGTGCCCAGCCTGCTCTGAACTGGACTGGACTGGGGTTAAGGGCTGGATGGAGGGCACAGGTTTCATGTGAACACAAAGTGAGAACCTCATGATTTGAAACCTCACTCCTGAAAGAATGAAAAGAAACATAAAATTGAAGTAGGACAGGGAAAAGCCAGTGGCAGAAGAGTGTCACCAGCAGCTCTCTGTGTTCCTCAGAACGTGGTTTGCAAGTTCTGATCTGCATTCCAGAGAGTCCAGAGACGCAGCATTCCCTCAGAATCCCTGTGGTGGGGTCAGTCCGAGAAAAACAGATGGAATTGTGGTCATTTGTGGCCAAACCCAGGTTCTGAGCTGTGCCCAGCCTGGGACAGTGCCTTGCACAGGTGTCACTCACCAATGGCCTGAGAGCTCGTCCCACTGATCTCCTGGGAGAGGCCAAAACTCACAGCATAATTCTTCAGGAACCACCTGCAAGGCAAAAGGGACCCTCACTGGTCCTCCATGAGCACTCCTGACCTCAGGCCAGCCCAGGGATGGTGTCACACCACAGGGGAAGAGCAGGATAAATCTGCCTGATAAATCTTTAAGGAAGATTTCTCCAAGTAAAAGGCTCAGCCAGGTGACCAATGTGAAGCCCCACTTTGGCTGGCATTGCCTGAATTTTTCTGCCACTTCTTCATCTGTTAATCAGAGATAACCTCATGTATGACCTCAATCAATATCTTACAAAAACCACATCTGAAGTAGGAGCATGTCCTTGCTGTGTCCCATTGACAGAGAATGCATTGATTCCAGTCTTTATGTCTAATGTGGATCCTCCTGGAAATATCCTCAGGAATTGTGAGGCTCTTGCCCTTTGCCAAAGGCAAGAGGAGTTTCCCAGCCAGCCTTGGTGCCAGTCATGCATCAGGATCAGGAAGGAATCCTGATCTGAGCCCTTTAATTCACCACTTACTGGTAAAAGGGGTGAGGTATTGGCTCCAGAGCTGTCATGGGCACCACGCCTCGCTGCCCCGTCAGCAGGGACATCCCTTCCCATTTGGAATCCTGTCCAACACTCTTCACATGGATCAGCTCATTCCTGCAGAGCTGCAGACCCTCCTCTCCCTCCTGCTCCAACTTGCAGGCGCCAGGCACTGCCCTGCAGAAAAAGCTCCCTGCAGAGAGAGAGTCAGAGGTTGGATCAGGGCATCAGGGGCTCCAGCACAGCCCTGCTGGGGGATTTTCAGGCATTCCCATCACACCTTCCTGGAGGAGCAGATCCATGTAGATGATGGCCAGGTGCTCTTCATCCACGGTGACCCTGAGCTCTGTGTCCTCCACCAGGGCAGAGTCCAGCCAGAACTCCTGGGCAAAGAGCAGCTGCTCCAGGCAGGTCCCCACGTACCCTGAGAAGCCAAGAAGGGCATCAGGATCAGCACCTCCTTCCCTGGGCAGCAGGAAGGGTCTTGGGGATTTCCAAATGTCAGGCAAAAGCTTCTAATTTTGTCTCCAAAATTTCCCAAAAGGAATCCTCGTGATTCTCATTGATCCAAACAGAGATTTCACCAACAACGGATTGCAAAGTTTTCTAATTCATATTCTCACTGTCCACCCTGAACATTACAGTTCTGTAGTGTCAGGCAGTGCCTTCTCCAAAAACCCTCCTCACAGTGTCTGTTTGGACCTTGGCAACATTACCTAAAGTCAGATAGGTGGAAAACTTCCAGACTTCCTCCAGGGTTTTGAAGGTGAGGAGGAAGCGATCCTCGTGTGTCTGCATGCAGACCAGCCTGGCTGACAGCTCCTGCAGGGGACACAAAGCAGCATCAAGGGACACTCCTGGAGCCTTGAAATCCAGCAGGGCAGGAGAGCTCAGTGCAGGCATCCTCTCCATACCTGGGATTTGTTTGTATAAAACCCAGCCTGAGAACTCTGTGCCTGTCCAGAGCTGTCACCTCCAGCAGGGACAGGGATTTGGTGATGCCAGCCCTGTGAATTCCTGGCTATTTAGGCTCAGATCCCCCAAAACAACACAAGGCTCAGCTTTGCCTCTCACTTGCCATCAGTTCATCTCCCCCATCATTCCAGTCCCCTCCAGAGTCCCCTGCAGTGGCCTTGGAGGAACTCCTCAGCTGCGTTTGGTACCCCAGCACGCCTCCTCCCATTCCAGGAGCATGCCAGCATGCTGGCACGGGGTTTGTACCTTGAACAGGGCACAGACACCTCTGTCATCGCTCTCCAGAGCCCACAGCTTCTTCCTGGCAGCTTCCTGGAGCTGGGAATTGCGGCAGCGGCAGGAGCGGCTCTCCACCGAGAAGGAGAGCGAGAGCTCTTGGAAGGGAAAAGAGGAGGATGAAAGGGGAGGAGGAGCACCCAGAGCCACCCCTGTCACCCAGAGCCACCCCTGCCAGCCTGCCAGGCTCGCCAGAGCCTCCAGCCTGGCTGTGATGCTCAAACAACACAAGCCCAGCCCGTCCTCGTCCTTCAGGCACCAAGGTGAGACCCGAGGCACTGAGGGCAGCCAGGAAATCTGTGAGATGCCCCAGGCAGCTCCTTACCTGGGGAAAAGCTGTCCCTGAGAGGCAGCAGCACCACAGAGGGGTCCGGGGAGCCTTGTCCTGCCTCGGGAGCGGGGCTGCTCTGCTCTGTCAGCCCAGCCTTACCTGGAGAGGAGGGGACACAGCAGAGCTGCTGGGAAGGGTGGTGGCAGAGCTCTTGGATGTCCTGAGAGCTGAGAGCTCCTGGGAGCACAGGCCTGCACATCTGGCTGGGGACTGTGTGACTCTGGAAGCACCCTGAAGTCATGCTCAAGGTTGGAGAGATCCGTGGGATTGATGGGGTCTAACTCTATCATTCCCTTGATGTTGGGATTTTTCCCAGTGCTGGAGTGGCTCTGGAGTGAGGGGATTTCCCCCCTTTCTCCTGGCCACACCCTCAGATGAGCAGATCTGTTCAAAGGGTGAATCTCCAGCAGAGATTTTTTTTGAGAAGTCCTCAACTCCCCAGCAGTGGAGAGCCAAGGCCTTGCAAAACTCTTTGTTCAAAAATTTGAAAATCAAAATGAGATTTTTCTCCCCTGCCTGCTCTGGTGGGTATCCAAAATGCAAGCAGCATTCTCCCTGCTCCACACAACATCAGCTATTGCCATAAAGGATTCAGGGCCTGCAACTTGAGCTGCTAATTATGTTAATGAAGGCTGAGGCACACACAGCTCCAGCCCTGCTCTTCCACAGCTGCATTGGCAGTGGAGGGATAACCAGATTAAACCCCAATTTTTGTCAGTAATCACACTGGATTTGTAAGATGAACATGTACCTGGAGATGTGGAGCTGGAATGTGCAGCAGCTTTTTAAAGTCACTTCTTTGACCAGAACTCTGCCCTACAGTTCTTTTTACTGAGCCAGCTTTGCCAGCCACTCAAATAAACTGGTATTTTCTAAGTCATTCAAATAAACTGGTATTTGCATGCAGAAATATTTAGAATATTCTTATTTAGAGAAATAGAATTCTTATGTAGAGCTAGCAAGTAGAAAAGAACAGCCCAAGGCTGGACAGGCCATGAATAAGTTTTGCTTTGAAAGAAAAGAATCAACATTGAACAAAGCTTTAACATTCCATGTGGCAGCTCCGTCCCTTCCACACGAGGAAATGGAGAAAGGGAAGTGAAAGGAGGCAGAGGCAGAACTAAATCTGAGCTGGCTCCTGCCATTGCTCCACTGCCCACTGCCCTCCTCCCCTCTCTGTGCCCAGCAGAGCCTGGCAGGGCCTGGGGTGGGTACCTGGTGCCATGCCCTGGGGATGGGTCCCTGCTGCCANAGATGGGTACCTGCTGCCATTCCCTGGGGATGGGGATGGGTACCTGCTGCCATTCCCTGGAGATGGGTCCCTGCTGCCATGCCCTGGAGATGGGTACCTGCTGCCATTCCCTGGGGATGGGGATGGGTACCTGCTGCCATTCCCTGGAGATGGGTCCCTGCTGCCATGCCCTGGAGATGGGTACCTGCTGCCATTCCCTGGGGATGGGGATGGGTACCTGCTGCCATTCCCTGGAGATGGGTCCCTGCTGCCATGCCCTGGAGATGGGTACCTGCTGCCATTCCCTGGGGATGGGGATGGGTACCTGCTGCCATTCCCTGGAGATGGGTCCCTGCTGCCATGCCCTGGAGATGGGTACCTGCTGCCATGCCCTGGGGCCGTGTCCCTGGTGCCGTGGCCGTGTCCCTCCACCATTGTCCCCGGCGGTGCAGGCGGTCCCAGCGGGGCAGGAGCTCGGGGGAGCGGGGCCAGCAGGACTCACACTCCTCACCTGGGGAACAGGCAGGGGAAGCAGAAGTATCCAGATCCCTGGCAAGATTCTCCCTGCCTGGGAGGTGTCCCTGGGACCTGCCACAGGAGGTGGCAGGAGGGACACTGCTCGTGCCACCTCTGCCAGCAGCAGGACAGAGCCCGTCCATGGGTCCCCGGAGCCAGGAAGGGGCCGGGGCTCGCTCTGGTTGCTCTCACAGGTTCAGTGTTTATTTTCATTTGAGTCAGGCTCAGAAAGGGAACTGGGAGCTTTTTTTTCAAGGGGCCAATTGAAACTGCAGCTGGGGAGCTGTTCCCAGCCGTGCCAGTGACTCACTGACCTCCTCAGTGCCAAAATATTTTGTAGCAGTGGGCAGGAAACAGCTCCAGCCCCGAGCCAGGCACAGGTCCCAGCACCCAGGGCTGCACTCCTGGCTCCAGGGCTGGGTGCTCAGGGCACCTCCTGGCCCTGGCTCTGCTGGGGCACTCGTGGCCACAGTGGCTGGCCCTGAGCCATGTCCCTCCTCCAGCTCACTGGGACACTCTGGGATGGGAATGGTGCCTTGGGGAATGCCAGCACCCCACGGGCTGTGCTTGGAGGGCTCCTGGGCAGAGAGGGGAAAAGCCAACAAATGGGAATAAACCAATCCCTGAGTCATCCTATCCCCTCTCTGGCCAAAATGTCCTGCCTCACTCCCTACACACCCCAATCCAAGAGAAGAGAGCACCAGGAGCCATCCCAGAGGAAAGGCAAGTAGCCAAAGGGGCCAGTGCTCAGCGCCAGAGTGTCCCCAAGGGTCCCATCCATCGAAGGAGCTCCACGGGCACCTTACCTGTGCATCCCAGCGCCAGGTCCTGGTGCCAGGGGGTCCCCAGGCAGCAGCCCATGCGTGCAGTGACACCAGCAGTGGGCTGGCAGAGGGCTGGCAGAGGGCTGGCAGGGGCAGGGCTGCTCGCTGCCCGCCCGGCACCGCGGCTGGGCACGGCCACAATGCACAATGTCCCCTTTGAGCGGGCACTGCCACGGCGGGGGCGGCGGGCACGGGCTCAGGGAAGGGCTTGGGATGGAGTCACTGCATCAGTTGGGTTTGGAAAGGCCTTTAAGGTCATCAGGTCTGGCCACCCACCTAACACTGCCAAGGCCACCACTAAACCGTGTCCCTGAGTGCCACGTCTGAGTCTTATAAATGGGGACTCCACCATGTGCTGGATGGGCTGTGCCAGTGCTTGCCAAGCCTTTCCATGGAGAAATTTTCCTGATATCCAACCCAAACCCTCCCTGGTGCAACTTGGGACCATTTCCTCTCCTCCTGTCCCTGTTCCCTGGGAGCAGAGCCCGGCTGTCCCCTCCTGTCAGGGATTGTGCAGAGCCACAAGGTCCCCCCTGAGCCTCCTTTTCTCCACTCTGCCTCCGGGAGGGCAGTGCCCATCCCACATGGCACATTCCTGGCATTCCTCCTCGGGAGTCCCACTCTGCCAAGCCTGCCCCAGCTCCCAGCTGCCCCTCCAAGCTGATCTCTCCCAGTTCCAGAGGCAGAGCTGCTCCCTCACCTGCAGGGATGTCCAGCTGGGGCCCATCCAGCGTCCTCCATCCGGGACTGCCTGTGATCCCACTCCTCCTTCCTGCCCGATGCTTTGCCCGTGTCACCGTGGGGGCAGCTGGCAGCACCACGGGCATCTCTGCCAGCTACATCCAGGTGAGTTCTGCAGCCCAGGCACTGCGGGCACCCCCGGGGGCAGCGCTGCCCCAACCCCAGATCCAACAGCAGCAGGGAGGGGTTGGCTGCCCTGCAGGATCCTTTGGGCATCCCAGGATGGGGATGAGCCTCATTCCCTCCTCACTCACATCCTCAGAGCTTCCCCAGCCCTCAGGGTCAGGATTTGGGGTGGCTGGGAGGGCTCACTGTGCTGAGGGTGGTCTGCAGAGCATCTTTGGGCAGCAGCAACACAGCCCCTGCAAAATAAAACCCAAAAAGGGTTAGGGAGAGAACTTGCAGGCTGGGAGGGGTTTTAGGGGTGGGTTTTTATTCCAGCAACCAGCCAGAGACTGCAGGGATCCAGTGCAGGGATCTGTGTGCTGGGTTGCTCCAGGAGCATTGCTGGATCTCCCAGGCTGCATGCCAAGCCATGGCAGTGCCCTGAACTTCTCCACAGCAGGGAATAATTAATCCAGGGAGTGATTTAGGCCGGGCTGGATGAGGCTCTGAGCACGCTGGTGCAGTGGAAGGTGTTCCTGCCCACAAACAGAGGTAAATTTAAAAGCCCTTTTCAACCCAAACCTGGTGATCTCTATGACTCCATGACCCAGAGAGGGAATTCCTCACCAGACAGATTCCCATGCCTGGCACAACTGCAGTGCCCCTAAAGCAAAGCCTGAGGAGGAGCTGGCTGTGGGAATGGCAGGATGGAACCCACCTGCTGGCAAATTCCACACCAAAGGAAGCCAAACCAAACCCTGCAGGGAGGGCTGCGCTGAGAGATGCTCGGGGCAGACTGCCAGAGCAGGCTGCAGGAGTGGGGATTCCTAATCCAGATCCCCAAACACCAGGATGGCCTGGAGAAGGGAGCATCCTCTCCACCCTCCTGCTGAGCCCCAGGAGTCAGGGCTTTGCACCCAGAGCTGTGGGGCTGCAGGAGGGGGAGTGCTGGGCCAGGCCAGTGCTGCTCCCCCTGTGCCAAAGGCAGGGCCTGTTCCCATGGCTCAGCAACCCTGGGAAACTCCACTGCTAAAAACTCCCCCAGCTGACCCAGGGCTGCTCTCAAGGTGCAGGAATCAGAGCACAGGGATGGAATTTTGTGATGGATTCAGGCACACCTTTACACAAGAGGTGTTGCTGCTTTGGTCCCACACTGTCCAAGTGGTCAGAGCTCGAGCAGGGCAATGTTTTTAACATAGCTTTTTGCTTTCCTCAGAAGATTCTTGCTTTTAGCAGTTCCTGATCACCAATTAGAATCAATTTCTTCTACACAGGGGAAAATTTTAATCTTTTTTAAAGCAACAAAATGGGGTTTTTTAATTTTTTGAACACAAATGTCTTCCTTTGTGGTTGTGAAATGTCTTTTTATTTTTGTCTACCTTGACAACTTACCTTGACAACCAAACCCATCCCTGTGCAAGCAAAGGTTTCACCTCCTGTTTGACCTGAACTGGAATTTGCCTTTTGGCCAGCAAGCTGAAAACCTCTCACTCCACTTCCTCCCCTTCTGCTTCCCAGCAAATCCTGGCTCTCCCCTGGGGAGCCCCCATTGCTGCTGCTGCTGCAGCCTGGCCTCCCTGGAAAAGGCAGGGATAATTTGGAATATTTCCTGGCATCTCAACCTTTGCCAGAGGGGGTTCCCTGCCTGTGCCCTCTCTCCAGGGGCTCTGCTCCCTCTGCAATCCCAGTGCCAGCCACGCTCCCGTGCCTGGGCACAGAACGGGGTGAGAGTGGCTGAGCTCTGCGGGGCTGACACCCAGCCTGGCACCAAATCCCCTTTCCTAAACCGATTCCTCGAGTCAGTTCCCAAAGGACCCAAACCCTCCTGTCCCTCCCTGCCGTGCTCATCCCTGAGCCCCTAACCCAGGCATTGCCAGAGCCCCAGCTCCGCGCTCCAGCCTGGGATTCCAGAGGCGCTGGATCGCTCCAGCCACCTGTGCCAGCGCGGCCCGCCTGGCTTTGCTCAGCTGGGACAAAGGGCAGGGGACACACAGCGGCTCTACTGACCTGCTCCCAGCTCCGCTTCCCTCCCGGAGAGCTCCTGCATGGAATTCCAGCCTCTCCGAGCCCCCAGGGAACGCTGCGCTGCCGGGATGGAGCTGCCAGGGCTGCGGACGTGTTTGCGAGCGTGCCCAGCGCTGCCACTCCCTCGCAGGAGGGAAGAATTCCTTCCAAGAGCTCCTTATCATCCTGGGAACCTCCGCTTCCCAGCAGAGGTCAATGAGTTCCCCAGGGCTGGGCTATAAACACGAACCCGCCGGCTCCCGGAATTCCCAGGCGCCTCCTTCGCCCGGCTCCGCAGGAAACAATTCCAGGGAGTTCTCCATGGGCACCGTGTGCCCGTGCCCACCGCGGGGCTCTCCCGGCCTCACCTGTATCCTTGGGGCTGGAGAACCTTCCGTCCTCTCCGTGCGACAGCAGAATCCCGGCAGAGGCATTCCCTCCGCGAATTCCAGCTCCAAACCCCCCCTGTTCCCTGGCAAAACGCAAATACAGGAGCGCAGAACAAGGGATCTGTGGACCCAGCAGTATTTGTGCATCCCGGCTAAAGTCCGCGGCAGAGGGAATCACAGGGGGGTTTTTCCTCTTGGGAACAATGAAACAGTTAACACCGAGCTTTCCCGATGTTTCTGTTCCTCCTGAAGTCGGCCATTCCTTGGCAGGTTCAAAAACGAAGCCTCGTGGCTTTTCAGCTTGTTATTTCACACTGAACCTGAAAGCAAAGGAAGTCAGCCCAGACCCGGCTTCGCTGGAGGAAAAAGCAAACAAAAAAGATGAAAGGTTTCGTTTGAGGCCAAAGAAACTCTTGGTTCATGGTTTGATCCTCTGGTGTGGGTGGGAGCACCCACTTTGGTGTGGGATGGAGCAGAGCTTTCCTTCCCTCCCTCTGAAATCCCAGCAGGGGAGGGCTGGGACGCTGGCAGGAGCACAGGGGACAATTCCTCGGGGACATTTCCTCATTCCAGAGCTCTGCCTTTGCTGTCACCCTGTGCAAATGGGCACAGAGCAGCCGTAAGCACCTGCCCCCTCCAGGAATCCAGGACCCCTCGGGCTGCTCACCTGGAGAACCTGCCTCGTGTACCTCCATCCCCAAGGCTGGGTGGCCTTGGGACAGCCTTCTCCCAGGTTTTTTTGGCAGCTGGGGCACTGGAGAAGGGGGGGTTCATGCATGGTTGAGGACACCTGGAAATCTCAAGGCTTTCACAGCCAAACTGGTGTGGCCAGTCCCTGAGTGCAGCCAGACTGGCCTGGCTTTAAGATCTTTCTCCTCATTGATGGCCTTCACTCAGGAACTTTCTTTCACCTCCAAGCCCTTCCTGACTTCTCTCAACACAAGACAATCCAAAGCTGCTGCTGCTGCTCTGGGAATTCTGTTCCATCCCACAGCTAAAGGGTTAAGAGGGCTCTGGGGCTGAACTGAGCTGAACTCAGCGCTTCGTGTTCAGAAATGCTGAGTCCTGCTCCTCTTGCATTGTTTTCAGCCAGGGGAGGAAATGAACCCTCTTGGAAAACTGCAAAACTGGAAAACTGGAAAGCTGGAAACTGGAGAAGTGGAAAACTGGCTGTGTGTGTGCTGGATGGACCCGTGTGGGTCTGGAGGCTGGCACCAGCCTTTGCCACAGCAGGAGCTGTGGTTTGAGGTCTCCTCCCTGGCACTGGGGTGTGAATCCCAGGAATCCCCCCTGCTCCTGCCTGTCACCATCACTGCAGGGGCAGCAGCTCAGTGTCACCAGCCAGGGCAGCCTCCAGACTGCACCAAGATAGAGCCAGGGAAGTGAGGCCATGGGTGAGGCATGGCAAGGAGGAAGGGAGGACCAGAGGCAGGGCTCTGGCACTGCCCAGGCTCCCCGGGGAATGGGCACGGCCCCGAGGCTGCCCGAGCTCCAGGAGAGTTTGGACAACACTCCAAAGATGCCCAGGCTGGGATTTTGGGGCTGTGCAGGGTGAGGAGTTGCACTGCTGATCCTACAGGTCCTTCCAGCTCGGGATATTCCCATCTCCGTGCATTTCAGGGTGTGAGGTGCATTCACCCTGCCCCAGGAAGGGCAGAGCTGCCGGCACCAGAAGCATCATCCCTGAGGAGCTCGTCCTAAAGTCTGCAATAGGAATGCCTGTCCCTGCCCTTCCCCTGTGCCCAGTGTCACCTCAGGGACATCGTGCGGTGTTTGGGGCTCGGTGTGGCCTCCTGGAGCTCTCCCCGCTGGGTGTTAATTGTCAGAGCCATTAGATGGCAGCAGGAACCGCTCCACTGCATCCCAGCATCGGAAAAACGGGATTGCAGCCCTGCTGTGCCAGCCCTGCTGTGCCCAGCCCCGAGCAGCAGCAGCAGCTCCACGGGCTGGCAAAAAAACCCCAAGCCCTGTGGGGCTGCAGAATTGGGGTCGCCAGGAAAAACCAGGCAAAGCTCCAAAATAGAGGAGCAGCACCCTGAGCAGCAACAGGCACACAAGAGCCAGGTCTGGAGGACATCTCCAGAGAAAATAACCCTCTGGAGCCCTTCTCCCAGGGATTTTGGGAGCTCCCAGCTGGGTGTGACTCAGTGGTCAGCGAGGCCACACGAAATCCCAGCAGGGATTTTATGGTTCCTGAGTTAAAGACACCCAATGCTCTGGCAAATCCTGATGGGAATGTCCAGCTGAGCTGCATCCAGGTGCTGCTTCGGATGGAGATGACTGAAAATCAGGAAGGAAAGCTGCTCCAAACATCAAAGTTGTTCCACTCTGAGAGGCTTCCAAAGGAAATGTGTTTCTGCGTTTCACCTCTAGAAAATGAGACTTCTAAAATATTTCATGTTCATGTTCATGTTCAATTTCCCTTCCAGTCTCTCTTTTCTGTACTATCCTCTGCTTTTACCCTGGTCCTGTTTTGCCACTGGAACAGAAATAAACAGAACAAGGAGAAGGAAAGATGACAAAGTGAATTTAAATGAACCACTCCATATAATTCCCACAGCTCGAGCTCCAGCTTAACCAAGCAGTGAGGGGATCATATTTAAAGAAATCTTTGGATAAAATGGAAAAAAAATCAATATTTTTAGACTTCCCTCTGGAAGAAAAAGAGAAAATCTAATTAAGAAATTAATTGCTTATGCTGAACTAGGGTGTTTTTTTTTTTGAAGTGCTTAATGATCCAAGCTTCTTGTAAAGGTGTTGGTCTTGATGCCATTTCTTTTTAGAAAGCAACAAAGCAGCTCAGAGAGGCTCAGCATCTTGTTTTGATATTTCCAGGCTGGAACATTTTGATTTTTCAACTTCCAAAGCTTTGCTGCTTTAATTTTTTGTCCATAAAGCTGAGGCTGAAATCAGAATGAAAGCTTTCAGTTTAAGCTAATTAATCCAAACACTTTGAATCAAAGCCTGGGATGTTTGCACAGTGGTGTTCTCTGGGAATTTATTTTCAGGGTCTGCATTCCATTTTTAGACTGAGGAACAAAAAAAAATGAGTGAGATTTCCTAGAAAAGAGATAACCTGCTGCTTACCTGGGGCGAGCCATTCTGCAGCTTAGAAGTGGAAAAAGAAATTAGCTCTCCTTAATTACAGCATTTGGCCTCCTCCTGAGGATCTGGAGACCTGGCCTGAGCTCCAGTCCCTGGAGGTGCCCTAAATTCCCCCAGAATCACCCTGATTCCAGGTTTTCCCATGGAATAATTTGAGGAAGAAAAGGAAAACCAAATTATTGTGACAATCCCACTGCAGCAATGAGAAAGCAGCAGCACTTCCCGAGGTCCTTCTGGGCAGGGGGTGCTCCCTGAGGAGCTCTGGGAAGGCAGGAGGAATTCCAGGCAAATTCCAGGAGTGCAGAGATCCCAGAGCTGGGCTTCCCACAGCGGGTTCATGCTGGGCAAGGCTGTCCATGACCTTGTGAGCCCAGGCCAAGGGGAGGAATTCCTTCTTCCAGCAGCCCTCGCTGCTCCAGGGCAACCGCAAGGAGAAAACTGAAATGAACCCCGACTTCCCCTGCCCTTCAGTGGGGTGAAACCAGAGGGAAAGCAGGGCAGGGGCCTCAGGCTGCAGCTGGAATTGAGCTCCCTGTGGCAGGCAGGAGCTGCCAGCCAGGCTCAGCAGGGTGGCTGTGCCCAAAAAGGGTCCCTCTGTCACACGCAGGGTGTGACACGGAAATGAAGCAGCCCCAGCTCGGGCATTAAGCCCTGACAGAGCCTGGGAGCCCCAGCCCTGCTGTGTGACACAACAACAGCTCCTTGACTTTTCCAGAGGGCTCCGTGGTGAAAGATTTGCAGGTTTTAGGAAAAACACTGACTTTCAATGCCCTTAAACCTTTGCCATCACTCCTCCATCAGTCCAGGCCGTGCAGCACCTCTCCTCTCCTGCTGTCCAGGTCTCTCAGGAGGGAATGTGGACATTCCTGATGTGCAGAGCTTCTGCAGGACTTGTTTTGACTCACCTGCTGCTGGTTTGGGAATATTTGTTGCATTTGACCCAGAGCCAGCCCTGGTGAGGATAAGGAGGAAGGAGGATGCAGGAGGATGCAGGAAGATGGAGCCAGAGGATGGAGCCATCCTTTCATGGCTCTGCAGGATGACTACAGGTGCAGATGGGCTGTGGTGCATCAGCTTTCCCTGGAGCACATCCAGATCCCACCCATCCTCCAGTGCCTGGGTGCTCTTTTCACTGCCTCTCTTTGCACGGCACTAAAATTAATGCCTGAAAATGAGAGTTTGCTTGAAAATAATCTATCATTTGATTATCACTTTAATGCAGGCAGCCCGGGGAACATCTGCCTCTGCCAGGCTGTGTCTCCTCCTGCTGATGTGGGGAATTGCTGGGAAGGGCTGCTGGGGAAACTGGAAGGAAGCCAAACCACTGGGAAATGCCTTGGTGATGGCTGTGAGGAGGAGGATGAGGAGGAGGAGGAGGAGGATGAGAGGGGACCTTTGCTGGATGAAGCACCAGGGCCTCACTGCCCAGTTCACTGCCTCTGCTCCCAGTTGCTCTGTGGTCCAGGGACTCACAAATTAAAATGTTCAACCCCATCACATGGAAAATAATTCTGCCATCACTAGGAGTGCCTGGCTTTGCAGTGGGGCAGTGGGCAGCAGCATCTGACCACTGCTGACCTTCCCCCTGCCAGACCCCATCTCCCAGGGGAACCGGGGACGAGAGAAAAATGGATGGGAACTGCCCAGCGAGGCAGAATTTCCTCCCTGCCATGACACAGCCCATGTGCCGTGGTAGAATGGGGTCTCCAGCCCCCTTAGGCTC
Organism: Peucedramus taeniatus; assembly: GCA_013400575.1. Classification (NCBI taxonomy): domain Eukaryota; kingdom Metazoa; phylum Chordata; class Aves; order Passeriformes; family Fringillidae; genus Peucedramus; species Peucedramus taeniatus. The sequence continues at coordinate 181,642 of WBNO01001748.1, forward strand.
CTCTGCTGCCTTTTGGGAACATCACAGCCCCGGACTTAGAGGCTTTTTTTGGAAAATGTCACCAGCTTGTGATGAGTCAGTCGTGCCTCTCTGCAGCCTGCCCACTGCTCCGTGCGAGGCGTGGGGCTGTCCCCACGGGCATCTCCTGCTGCTCTTTGCTCTCGCATCTCCCTCGAGGCAGGAGAGGCTGTGCTGGCAGCGCTGGGCAGGAGCTGAGCCGGGGGCTGGGGCTGCCAGGGCCGTGTTTGGCCAGCTGGAGCCGCAGGACAGACGGACACATTGGCGCTGCAGCTGCCATCCCCGGCCCAGGCATTTCCAGCCCGCCGGGGATTCTCAGAGGCCGGCAGCAAAGGCTGTGCACCCAAATGACTCCCAGTGGAAGGGAAGTGGCTGGGAAAGCGCGGGGAGAGCGCTGGAAGCTGGTGCTGCAAGCACGGATGTGTGGGCGGTGTCCAGGTGCGCTGGGAGGGATGCTCCGGCTCCGAATAAAGCAGAAATGCCAGAGCCGAGGCTGCTGATGGACCATCCCCGCTGTGCCTCGAGAACAGGGTGTTTGTGTGACCTTTTAACTCTCCTGACTGTCTCACCCAGCTCTGGAACCTGCTGTCCGAAATTCCCCCTGCAGCTTCACCATCCCTCATCTGTCCCTGAGTCCCAGGGAGTGAGGAGGGATCCCCTTCCCTGGGGCTGCCCCTCCCTGGGGACTAAATCCCTTCCCGGGGACAGCAGCTGAGCACAGCCTCACATGGAAACACGGCAGAGACACATGGAGAGGTACAGAGCCCGATTTCTCACAATTCCTGGTGCAGGTGTGGCACAAGATGTGTTTGAGCCCAGCTCCCGGTGATTCCACGTGCAAACAGTGACTTCCAGCTCTCCAGCTGGGATCAGGCATCAGGGAAGGAAGGAAACAGTGACTGAGCAAGTGGGGGAAGTTTAGTTCAGGTGACTCTCAGCATCTTACACGGGCATGGAGGAGGGATAAAAATCCCAGTGTCCAGGGAAGGAAAATTAAATGAAATTAGCACATTTTCACCTCTGTGCTCTTATGTCCATCACTCCTGTGTCCCCTCTCACCGGAGGATGCAGGGTTCCCCTTGCCCTGCACAGCCTGAGCTCTGTGGGAGCTGCAGGTGCTGAACAGAGCAGGAGCCTTGTGGGAAAAACACATCCAATAATTGCTGTGAAAATTCATGTTGCAGTGCACAGACACAAAGGGATGAAAGGAGGCTGCCTTAACATCCTGACATTTCCTCCTTTCTGACTCCTCGTCTCAGGCATCCCGAACATCCTCTCACGGCAGCTTTCACAGGCAGTTCCCTCACACAAAGGAAAGGAAATGGCATTTCCAAAACGCGCTGGGATGGCGCTGATGGTGAGGGTTGGAAGGGAGCGCCCAGGAGCTGCTGGCTGAGCTGGGGAGGTGATGAGGTTCAGAGCTCCTTGCTGCCACCTCCCCAGCCCCAAAACTCACAGATCCCACTGCAGGGAGCTCCTGACACCCTGCCTGCCTGGCAGTGCCCACTCCCCTTCCCCACTGAGCACCTCTGGCACCATCCAGCTGGGAAGGGGATGGACGGGCAGAGGTTCTGCACTGGTGCCCCCTGAGCTCCACCAGAGTGCCCCATCCTCCTGTGCAGCCCCCTGCAACCCCAGCCTGTCTGTGCTGGAGATTTCAAGTTGTTCTAAAGGCAGCAAGTTAACAAGATTTGGAAACCAGGTCAGCGGAAGAAGCTCAATTAGCTGCTGAACCGTGGGGACCAGCTCACGTCGTGGCTGCTTTATTGACTCCTCAGATGGGTGTCATTGACACCACACACGTCAGTCTGGCTGGGATGGATGGGGACCTTTCCTGAGGAGGGGACACCTGGATGCTTATCAGGCACAGGAAACTTTACAGAAGGCTAAACTCAGTGCAGCCTGAGCCATCCCACCGTGCTGTGCCATAGAATCATCACAGAATTATAGAATGGCCTGGGTTGGAAGGGAGCTTAAAGATCATCCAGTTCCAGCCCCATGGGCAGGGACACCTTCCATCAGCCCAGGTGGCTCAGAGCTCCATCCAGCCTGGCCTTGGACACTTCCAGGGATGGGGCAGCCCCTGATTCTCTGGGCACCCTGTGCCAGGGCCTCCCCACCCTCTCAGGGAGGAATTTCTTCCCAATATCTAATCTAAACCTCCTCTAAAGCCACTCCCTCTTGTCCTGTCACTACATGCTCCTGTAAACAGCGTCTCTCAATCTTTCCTGTATCAGCAGCTCTGTTCCCCCCAGCCCTGCAGGAACCTCCAGGCTCCCACTCCCACTGCTCCTCCTGCTCTTCCCTGACACCTCAGGGGAGGGGACAGCCGAAGGGGACGGGCAGCAGGGCTTGCAGAGAGCTGGCAGCACCAGCACGGCTCACACGACCTGCTACCTGTCCTGTCACGTCACCAGCAACATCTGCTGCAAATAAAGCAGCGAGAGGAAGGCAAAGCCAAAGGGCCTCTCTGAGCAGCTCCGCAGCCCCAGCAGCGCGGGAGACGCGGCGCCTGTCACGCTGCATGAAAAACCTCTTTCATTAGTGGCAGCAGGGCTGCAGCTCAGATCCTGGAATCGCAGCAGGAATCGCAGCTCGGGATCACAGCGCAGCTTCCTGGGGGCTGCGCAGGCAGGCGGGCACAGCCCCGGCTCTGTGGGCACCGGGGAGCAGCCTGGGCATGGCTTTGTTCTGACAGAGCCACAAAACGAGGAGCTCAGGGCTTTGAAGCCCTTGCAGGGATCTTGAGGTGCTGCCAGCAGGGAAGGCTGCTCTGATCCCCAGGGAAGAGCCCCTCTCTGTCCCACAGCTGTGCAGACACCCTCAGCTCCCTTCCCGATCCTGGCATGGGACAGACGCCCAGGCTGCCAGGAGGGCTGGGGGTGCCAGCCTGGACAGCTGCAGGAGGGAATCTTGGCACTGGAGGAAACCCAGTTTACTGCATAAACTGCATCCCTCTGTCCTGGGACAGCATTTCTCGGATGCTCAGCCACGGCAGGGCCAAGCTGGAGAGCAAACAGAGCAAGGCAGGCAGAGGTGGCACCCATGGCTGGGCATGAGCCCTGTGGTGAGGAGGGACCAGCCAGGGGGCTCAGAGCTGCAGGCAAGGCAGGGAGTAGAAAACAGAGCAGCTGGAAGGGCAGGGCAGGGCAGTGGGCAGAACTGAGGGCAGGGTGGGGCAAGTGGGCATGACTGCGGCCAGGACAGGGCAGGGCAGGGCAGGGTTGGGCTGTGGACAGCAATGAGGGCAGGGTGTGGCAGTGGGCAGGACTGCGGCCAGGGCAGGGCAGGGCAG
>WBNO01001748.1:185242-207781 GCA_013400575.1 Peucedramus taeniatus
CGCCGGGACCCTCCCCCGGGCCGGTCCCGGCCGCCCCCCGCGTCCCCTCCCCGCCAGCCGTGACCTTGGCATCCGCCGGCCGCGGGGACAGCCCTGGGCACGGCCGCCGTGGGATGCGATAGGCGGCGGATCGCACGGGAATATTCTCCTGGGAGAGGGAGAGCGGCAGCCTCCTCCCGCGGCCGGGGAGCGGCAGGAGAAGCGGATTTAAAGAGCATCTTTGGCCCTTTGTTGGATGAGAAGGACGGGCAAGGAGCGGCAGGATGAGCACTAGCAGTGAGTACGGCGTCCTCTCGCCTTGGCTGAGGGAATGGGGCTGATACCGCACCGAGCTGGCTGGGAGGAATTGGAAAGAAAATGTCATAACAGCGCTGACAAACCTAGTGGGATGAATTTTGGGTTATTTTCCTGCCTGCCTTTTGCTTGCCTGCTTTCTGACAGGCTCTTGCTCGGCTGTGTTTGATGTGGGCTGAGCCGTGGTGCTTATCTCCACTGAGTACTTTTCTTGGCTTGGATTTCTGGGGTTTTGGAGGGCAGAGCATCGACTGAAATGTCGATACGCAACATGGTGAGAGGCAGCCAGGAGCGCTCTGACAGGCATAGCCTCACTTGCTGCTGCCTCTGCCTGGGCAGAAATGGATGTGAGGGGAGGAGGAGAAGGGTGAGGAGAGACCCAGAAACCTGAGCAAAGCACAGGTGCAATCCTGGGGGAAAAAAAACCCCAAACCTTCTGCAGCTGGGGATGTGGGTGTTCCATTGTGCGTGTGAGCCAGGGACGGAGGCACTCATGCGCTGTGGATGAATTTCTAAAGAAGCAGAGCTCGGAAATGTGCTGCATAAGATGAGAACTGGCACCAGGCTGCTCACTTCGGATTCTGTGCCCTTGTTGGGAAGTCTGGGAAGATTGATCAGGGCTGAGCAAGTCACAATCAATTTCTTTTCCCTACCTGACGTGCTGTGTGACAGCTGTGCCCACCTCGCTGGTGCAGCTCTGATCCCTTCCTTTAAAAGCAGCAAGTCTGTAGTAAAGGAGTTGATGTTGATGGCCACCTGAGGGGCTTCCTCCTGGGCTAACCTCTCCAGGGAAGCCCCCCTGCCCCTCCCTGGAGCTGTGTGAGGAGCGGAGCCCTCCCCCAGACACAAAACAGCAGAGCAGCAACTTCTCCATTGCACTGGCGTGCTGAGGTTTCTCAATCCGAGGGCTTGGGGTGGTTCCCGAGCAAAACACCGTGAAAAATGCCTTGGCACGCTGCGAGGCAACAGAACAGGTGATTCCAGCTCCGTTGGGCTGTGTCAGAGGCGAGGAAACTTTCCAGGTGCCCTCTGCCCGAGCCACACCTGGGACAGGAGCGAGCCCCCTCCCGAGGGAGCGGGGCTGGCGCTGCCTAGGTGGGAAACAATAGGGACTGATTCTTTCCGAGCCTGCAGGATGCCTGATAACAAAGGGTCCTCCCTCTGCTCCTCTGGGCGAGCAGCTCAGGTCTGCTGCAGAGCACTGCTGGGATCAGTGGCCACCGTGGTCAGGTGGGACTGCTAAGCTTCCTCTAAGCCAATTTTGACAAACGCCTGTTGGTTCCTTTTGGGATTCCTTCCCAGCTCTTAATAGCTGGCTGGGCTGCTGCTGGAGATAAGGGCTGTTTATGGCACTGGTGTGTTCCAACTATCTGATCGTGCTGCAAAACTCCTTCAGCTGCGGCCTCCCACACCCAGAGAGGTGCCAGGGAGCCAAACCCTGCTCCTGCCCCCTGCTCTGCCCAGGGAGCCAAACCCTGCTCCTGCCCCCTGCTCTGCCCAGGGAGCCAAACCCTGCTCCTGCCCCCTGCTCTGCCCAGGGAGCCAAACCCTGCTCCTTTCCCCCTGCTCTGCCCAGGGAGCCAAACTCTGCTCCTGCCCCCTGCTCTGCCCTGCCACATGGGGGTGGCCACTGGGCACAGCCAGGAGTCCTCAGGAGCTGCTCCTCCTTCTGCCACACCTGGCTCTGTGGCCCTGGGCACATCACTCAGCAGTGCCAGCAGCTGCCAGGGCTCTTGCCAAGCCCTTTGGGGGGATTTGCAGTCTTTGGCTAAGTTGTCATTGCCCCATTTTAAGTAGCCACGTGTTTTAGTCAAGGCTTGGCAACTCTGTGACATCTCATGGTCCTGGGAGTTGGTGATTTATGGGTCACCCCAGGTCCCTCTGGGACCACCCCAAGGCTGTGCAAACCCTACCAGGGGCTGGCTCTGCCCTCGTGGGCTCCCAGTTGTTCTCCCAGCAGCTGGAGGGCTCCGAGCAGGGCTTGGATGCCCAAATGCTGCTTCACTACTGTTCCAGCATGGCTCTGTGAGCCAGGGGCCACCTCTGCCATCAGCACCTTGTGGGGCTGCTGTGAATGCTGCCAAAAGCTGCCTCGCCCAGCTCTGGGCATCCCTGCCCAGCCTGTGGCCCTCCAACCCATCCACGAGGCCCAAAAACCAAACCCTGGCAGCCTTGTGTCAGAGCCAGCTCTGTTTCACCTCCTGTGATGCCACCTGGCACTGACCTACCATGGCTTTTTCACCCCTCTGCTGGTAGCCAGTGGCTCAGTGGAGTTTGGTGCCACTTTCCAGAGGCTTCCCAGCCCTCCCAGCATGGGCAGATCTGCTGCTTTGATTTTTTGGCCGTTTTTCCCCCCAGGACAAGGGCTGAAGAAGCCAGATTGTGCACAAATTTCTGGTGCCCAGGTGTGCCTGTGCCTGCAGGGCTAAAATTTTGGGGCTGGCAAAGGAAGGAGATGCAGAGCTGAGGATAAAATGCCACCATCTGATCTGTGAATTCCCACCACTGCTTCCCATTTTGCTGGGTGCATTTTGTTAACGCTTCTCCCCTGCCTGGAGCTGATGTGAGGCAGGAAACCTGTGGCTGTGGGCCACGGCTGGCCCCGAGCCACGCTGCTGAGCAAATCTGCCAGGCCTCCAGGAGCTCTGGACAGGATTTGCTGGGTTTATCTCTGGAGATGCTCCATGCACAGCACACAGGAGCCTTGCTGAGGGGACAGGGAGCTGCTTTTCACCCTGCATTTGAAGACCCCTGTAGTTTTTACATTTTATTAAACATAATTCCTTCGCTTCTGATTTTATCCTGAGAAGCTAAAGAGTGAGAGAGAGGCCCAGAGATGGGAAAAACAATCTTTATTTTATTTGCTTCTCCTGTGTTTTGCTTATGTAGAATGTGTTAGCAATTGTTTACTTGAAGTGATGAGTCTGGCTGGGCTCTGGTGTGAGTTGTGTTCAATCACTGACCAATGGTCACAAGAACTGTGTTGGGGACTCTGGAAAGAATCACGAGTTTCATTATCATTATTACCTTTCTAGCCTTCTATAAGTATTCTCTCCCTATTCTTTAGTATAGTTTTATTTAACATAATATAGTATCATAAAATAATAAAATAACCTTCTGATCACATGGAGTCAGAGCATCATTCTTCCTGCCACGAAGGGTCAAGTTCTTTACAACAGACCCCCATGTCATCATCTGTGCCATGATGAAGGCAAAGCCAAATTAAAATTCTGTATTTGGGGTGAAGAGATAAACCACTTGATCTCAGGTATAAACTCCTGTCCTGAGGCTGCAGAGCAGCTCAGGTGGCCCTGAGGGTGGAAGGGTGGGAAGGTGGCCTCTGCTCCTGGGATTGCAGGTGAGCAGTGAGGGTTTGGAGGGCACGGTGGTGGTGTTTACATTCATTAGGCTATCACTGCCTCTCACTAATTGGTTGCAAATGGATCCCTACCTTAGCAAACAGGTCTGTGGTGCTGCTTGGCATTTCCATGGGAGCTGCAGCTTGTAGGACAAACCCTTGGCCAAGAGAACATCCCTTAAAATCAGCCCCTGGAATCTGGGCAGGGAGTTTGACGTGACCGACGCTGTGTTTGTGCTGAAAGGGTTAAAGCTGTCACTGCCCCGAGGATTTCAGCCTCTGAAATGAGTGGGAAGGATCCCTTCTGCTGCTCTGGAGGGAGCCAGCAGGTCTGGGTGCTGCAGGTCCGTGGTGTGCTGGCTGTGAGTCACCCCGTGGGATTTGCTCATCATCCCTGCTGGCCCGGCTCCTCTGGGCTGGGAGAGGGGCTGCTGCCACTCTGGGCACTGCTTTTGGCAGGAGCAAGGTGCCCCTGCTTCTTGTGGCTCTCACCAAGGACATCCCAGCTCCTGGGCAGGTGAAACCTTGGCCAGCTCCTGGGTTGGGCAGGATGTGGATCAGTGTGGCACTGGGTGATCGGGGCTGGCTCACAAACCTGGGATCTTCCAGATTCCCTCCTGTCCCCAACGTGCACCTGGGAAAAACAAGGCCAGAATCTGATGGCAAATCATCTCAGGGTGGGCTGAGCCATTTACCCCCATCCTTGGAGCAGCTGGGAGCCTGTTGGAACACGGAGAGATCCCAAAGTAGGTTTGGTATGCCAAGTGGAAAGTTTCATCCCTATCCCTGCCACCTCTCAAATTCCTGCCTCTGCTTTGAGAAGGAGCTGGGAGGAAAGGCTGGACAGGGAAGCATTTGGGAAGGGAGGCTTCCTGACAGATCCTGATGAATGCAGCATGTTTGCCTGGTTATTTTTGTCTTCCCTAAATCATGCTTGCTCTTAGATCGTGATCCTCTAAGCGTAATTACCCCGTAATCTGCAGGCACATGTGGTTACAAGGTGTTTACCAGCAAACTCCATTAAGGCCCTGTGTAATTAAAGAGGAATCCCGTGGTGCTGCACATCCCTGGGAGCTCCAGCTCTGCTCCTCAGGCAGGTGATTCACCAGGTGTCCCCACCCTGTGGGCAGCAGCTGGGAGGGTCCTGCAGGGAGGTTTTTCCTGCCTTCAGAAATGTAGGGAACCCAGAAGGGTCAGCCTGCTGATGTCATGAGCAGGGTGTTTTCCAGAATTTGGGCACCAAGTAGAACTCCCAGACTCCCTGCCTGTATTTTAGTCCTCTCAATACCCTGACTCTGACAAACAACCAGACACAAATCTTTCCCTGTTTTCTGGGCAGCCTAGCAGGGGGACAATCACCCATTGCACTCGCTTGGCTGCCAGAGAATTCCAATCCCAGGCAGCAGCTCTGTCCCTGGGCTGGTGGATGGGCTCTGTCCTCTCATCCAAGCTCTTTCAAACCCTCTTTGCTGGCAGCTGGCCCTTGGAAGAGCAGGAGCCACAGAAAGTGGCCCTGCAGACCCGTGCAGTGCGTGCTGTAGGGTCAGCTGAAGTGACTGGATTCTTCCAAGGGCCTGGCGTGCTCTCCTAAAACAAATAGCACATTTTCTAATCATCACTGCCGCTGCTTCAGCAGGATCACAGCCTTTGGGATGCCAGCAGCCTGGGCTGATGACAGGAGTCCATGTGCTGCTGCCTTTGCTGGGGAGGAGGGAGGAAAAACCCACCCAGTTCCTGCCAGACCCTGCAGTCCTGTCGTGCTGGGGCCATCACGAAGTGCTGGGAACACCTCATTCGGTATTTTTAGTCCCTAAACACATCAGTGCCTGAGTTGTGAGTGCTGCAAAACCTCCAGAAAGCATCTGGGGGTGGAGTGGTCATGGCAAGAAGTGGGGTGAGGAATGATGGGGAGTTCTGCAGGATGAAAGGGAATGTGAAGGGAAGGACCAAGTGTCTCAGGCTCAGGGATTTTGGTTGTGGGCAAGGCTGGCAGGAGGAATGGAAGCCTGGAGCCGGGATTGTGGTTGTGCCCAGTCCTCCTGTGCCCAGCAGCTCTGGAGTCAGGGGGCTCAGTGCATCCCTGGAGAGCAGAACAGCTGGAATTCACTGCCCCACAGCCCCCATGGGCACTCCTGGCTCCCAGCAAAGGGCTGGCTGGGCTTTATCAGGCCCAGAGTGATCTCTCCCAGGAGCAAACTCGGCTGCACAGGTTCCATTTATTTGCTGGTGGCTCAGGTATTTGATAGGCCCCAGTTTCTGGGTGCATTTTTCAGCTCAGGTGGAGTTTTCTGAATGCTTTATCAGTATCAGCCATAAGCCCTGGCCTGGGAATTGATGAGCTTTCTCCACTGCCTGGGGCGGAGAGCAGAAAGAAAAAGGAGCTGCTGCTGTGGTTTCCTTAGCCAGCCTGTCTGACCTTCCTTTCTTCTTACCCTTGCTGGCCTGGCAAGGTCTGCAGAGTCCCAAGGATCGTTTGTTTTTCTGTTCATGGACATTTTATTCCACTTCCATTTTGAATCAGCTTCTTTCTGAGCCTTGGAAAAGGCTCAGCACTGGGAAGGTTTCTCTGAGGAGCACAGCAGAGCAGAGGGGAGCAGGTGCTTGAGGCTTGAAGCCATCCCGTTGGCTTCTGGTTTTTCTTGGCAACAAGTGGCACATTTGGAGAGCTGGTGGGCAGGAAAAGCTTTGCTGGTGCCAATGCCAGCCTCAAAAACCCTTCCTCAACCCAGCCTGAGTTTGAGTCCCAGGGTTTGACCTGTCCTCAGAGCAGGGAGTTACGTGACTGTTTCCCAGAAGTGCAGCCAGGCTGCAGGATCAGACGAGCCAAATGTAGAGCAGGGCTCGCTGTGAGCTCCCAAATCCACGTGCCAGGCCCTGGAACAGCCCCCCTCAGAAACACCTCGCTTCTGAAAGCACCTTGCACCTTGCCTGTCCTTCCCAACACCCCAACTGTGCTGCCAGCCCTGGGCATCGTGGGATTTTCATGGGATTTTCATGGGATTTTCATGGGATTTTCATGGGATTTTCATGATGGCCAGGGCTGGAAGGGACCTTCAAGCTCTTGTGCCACCCCTTGCCATGGGCAGGGACACCTTCCACTATCCCAGGGTGCTCCAAGCCCTGCCCAACCTGGCCTTGGACGCTTCCAGGGACTGCTCCTGCTGGAGAATGGGAGCTATTTTTGAATCCCCCTGGGGACTGGGTGGGTCTGTGCCTGGCTCAGAGGCACTTGCTGGGACATGTGGGGCTCTCCCAGTCCCAGCTGCTCCCAGCCTGGATTCCCAGTGCAGGCACAGAGGGTCCCAGCAGGGTGGATGGCCCAGGGTGGCTTTGCTTCACCCCCTGGCCATAAACCTCAAAGCTTTAGAGGAGCAGAGGGGAACAAAGCTGAGTGTGAAACCCCTTGCTGAGGCACAGCAGGAGCTGCAGCCCCTCCAGGGCCCATAGCTGCCACAAGAAGGGGGGTTCCTCACCCAGGGCTGCTCTGGCAGCTGCTCTGCCCTGCCCCTCTCCTCTGTGCTGAATCCTTGAGGGCTTTTCCTAAAAGGAATGAAATCCCTGCTGGCTGTGCTGGCTGGGGCAGTGAGAAAGAAACTCTGACCCGTGTAGCTGCAATCCCTGCCCAGCCAGGATGCCCTGGTGGCCACAGGCCCAGCAGGAAGGACCTGCAGCAGGTCCCCGTGTGACCCAGAGAGCAGCCAGGTGCTGACTCCAGCACTGGGAACGTTCTCCTTGAAGCCAAACCCAAAGGAAAGAGGGCTGGGATGGGCAGAGGTCCTGGAGATGGAGAAGGGGAGCAAGGTAAGGTCAGCTCGCTCCCAGCTCCTGAAATAACCAAGTGTGCCAGCCTGGCATCAGCCGGGCAGGGGCTCCTGGGGACTGGCCCTGGGGGCTCCTGGGGACCGGCCCCACCCGTGCCAGGCACAGCCAGGCTGGGTGAGGGGCGCTGCGGTGGCACGGAGCGTGCCATGGCATCGGGGCACTGCAGGGACACTGCTCAGGTCCTGGCCAGGCCCAGCCCTGATAGTGGGGTCAGTGTGCCCACACCTGGCTGGCACTGTGGCCAATGTGCCCACACCTGGCTGGCATTGATGGCACCGGGGTCAGTGTGCCCACCCCTGGCTGGCACTGATGGCATCAGGGTCAATGTGGCCACACCTGGCTGGCACTGACAGCTGGCACCGTGGCCAGTGTGGCCACACCTGGCTGGCACCATGGCCAGTGAGGTGCAGGCATTCTTCCTCTGTGGCACAGATGTGCCAGCCTGCTTTTGTTTCTTGCCAGGCTGTGCCAGGGTGTAGGTGGCGTGTGTAGGGTGTCCTTGGGGTGTCTTTGGGGTTTGTGGCCAGACTTTGGGACAGAAGGGGATGGCAGCTATCCCACAGGGAATTACCAGGTTTAGGAGGGCGAAGAGGGGCTCATGGGGTTGATGCAGTGCCTGTGGGCACCAGGGAGGCCTTGGTGCCTCTGCCTGTGCCTTTGGAGGCAGTTTGGCTGGAATTTCCCCACATTTTGACCATGAACCAAGAAGCTGAGCAGCTTCCAGGTGTGTGGGCACCCAGGGAGAGCTCAGCCCTCCTCTCAGCAAGAAGGCCAGCCTTCGTCTGGTGGCAGCTGCTGAGGCACAGAGCTAGGTGATCCCAGCTTGGAGCCTTTGATCAGGGAGCAGAACCATCCCTTCATCCACCCCCAGATGCCACTGCAGAGAACTTGTACTGCTGTCCCACCAGGAGAGGAGTGGGCTGGGTCTGATCCTTCCCCTCTGGAAAAGGAGGTGTCTGGATGAGCTGGCCAGGGAGAGCTGAGGGATTGAGTGTGGATGTTCTCCCCTCCCCTGCTTTTGAAAAAAAAAAAAAAGAAAAAGGAAAGTCAGTGCCTGTGTGGTGAGTTATGTGGTGATGACTCCTCCTGATGGGCTACATATAAAATCCCTTTTCTCCCTGAGGATGCTCCCTGTTGAAAGCTTTTATGGCATCTTAAAAATAGCCACAGAGGGGGAGAGAATGAGAAGATGGATAGGTAGGTGGATCCCTAATAAGGAGAGAAGAGGAAACAGCTCGAGAGGGAATGGAAAGACTCTGGTGCACGGCATGTGAGTGGCTGCTGAGGGAGGGGATGGTGTGGCCATACCGAGCCGCTGAGCTGCGTGCCCAGAGGGAGCAGGAAACCCTATAAAAAGCCTGCCTGGGAGATCTGTGCCTTGCACGTGCTGGGGACAGGGCTGGGGTGAGCAGCAGCTCGGGCCGTGTCTCCCGCAGGCTCTCACTGCATTCTACAAGTAGCTGTTAAAAATAATCCGTGCCTTGGCCAGCTGCTGCTCCTGAGTGATCCCCAAACTGGTATCCCTGCTCCTCCCCTGCCTGCAGGCTGCAGCTGAGGGGTGAGCTCGCTCCTGCATCTCCCTGAGCTGCCCTTTCCCACCTGGGAAAGGTGCTGGGAGCTGCCTCTGGCCTGGCTTGGTGCTCCTGGCAGTTTGTGATGCCCAGGGTGAGACCTGGGGGTGGTGGCACTGGGAGGGGGCTCAGCAAGGAGGGCACAGCCCCCACCAGGGGCTGGCAGGAGTGCCCTGCAGGGGGACAGTCCTCCCTGGAGGGGAGGTGGCTCCAGGCTCTTTGCTGAGCTTGTGGCAGCTCTGCCCAGCACTCAGGGAGGATTTTCCAGAGTGTCTCCAAGAAATGCTAATTGCTTTGGCTTCTCTTGGTGCAGCACAGCCACTGGGCACAAAGGGCTCTTAGTCAGCTGAGAGATCTGCCAGATCCTTCCTCTGGATCCCCTGGAGAGCTGGGGGAGTCTGCTGTGGCCACTGCTGATCCCACATCCCCTCTTGTCCCCAGGCTGGCCCCGACCTCTGGTCCCAATATCCGCTGGCACGAGGCACTGTGAGCTCTCTTTGGGATGTGGAACCCCCCAAACTCAGCCCCAGGCAGGCACAGCGTGCTCAGATTCTCCCCTTGAGCTGCAGGAAGGGTGGCTGGAGGGATGACAAGAGTTTCCAATCCTGGGGATGTGGCAGGAGCCATCAGCTGAACCCCTGGGGTGCCCCTGCCCAGTTCTGCCCCTGGTAGGAAAAGCCCCGTGCAGGAGGCTTGGTTTGGTGCAGGCAGCTGGGAACACTCCTTGGCTTTGCCCCTGCTCCAACTGCAGGGAAAAAATGCTGCTAACAAGGTTCTGTCACACCCGCCAGCCTGTCACATCCAGGCCATCTCCCTCTTGCTTTCTTGGCTTTTTTATCTTTTTTTTTTCCTCCCTCAGCTCGACAGGGCTCAGGGAAGTAGAGGCTGTGGAGGGTTAGCAGTGCCCAACTCCAGGGAATAGTGGAGCTGGAGAGATCCTGCCTGGTCCTTGGGGGTGGCTCTGAGCCAGCAGCACCATCCTGGCTGGAGAGTGTCCATCCCTCCCCACCTGGAGTGCTGCATCCTGCTCTGGGCTCCCAGCACAGGAAAGCCTGGGAGACCTGGGATTGTCCTGGTGCCCACCCCTGGCACCAGGTGAGGAGAGGAGCTTTGGAGAGGAGCTTTGGGATCAGCCAGTGCCTGAAGGGAGCCTGCAAGAGATGTGGAGAGAGAGAATTTACAGGGGATGGAGTGGCAGGATACAGGGCATGGCTTCACACTGCCAGAGAGTGAGGTTAGATGGGATATTGGGAAGAAATCCTTCCCTGTGAGGGTGGGCAGGCCCTGGCACAGGGTGCCCAGAGCAGCTGTGGCTGCCCCTGCATCCCTGGCACTGCCCAAGGCCAGGCTGGACATTGGGGCTTGGAGCACCCTGGGACAGTGGAAGGTGTCCCTGCCATGGCAGGGCTGGAATGGGATGAGCTTTAAGGTCCCATCCAACCCAAACCATTCCATGATTCTACCCCTGGTCCCTGCTCCCACCTTGCCTGCCCTTGGCTGGGAGCATCCTGTGGGTGTGCAGAGGGAGGGACTGGCCAGGAGGGGACACCTGGAGCAGCCCCAGCCCTCTCTGCCTGCTCAGGTGGCAGCAAGGGCCCAGTTTGGGACACAATTCTGTTCCCTGGCAGGCAGGTTTTGGCTCACTTAACCAAAAGCACAACAAAGCCCACGCTCATTTTCCCCCGCTGAAAGGGGACTTGTTCCCTGGAAAGTGCCAGCTCTGCCGGGCCCATTGATTGCCTGTTAATTGTCGCTAATGAGGAGCTGGGCGAAGTGGCATCCAGAGGCTCTTGGGGACAGACTGTCGCTTCGGCTTGGGAGGGACATCTCAGCGGGGAAGGCAGCCGTGCCCTCGGCGTGGGTGAGCTGAGCTGCATGAATGGGTTTGTTAACGAGGAATGCTCCAGTTCCTGTGCCCGCAGCGCCGTGCCCTGACTCGGGTTAAGAGGATCTCTGGTGCTCTCCTGTGCACAGATGGATTTATTTCCACACGGAGAGGTGGGATGGAGAGGGCTAAACCCACCCTGCCCAGGAGGGAGTGATGCTTGAAGTTTTAGCTTTCATATTTTCCAGACTCTGTACTGCACTGGTCCATAACTCTGAACTCCATTTCAAGTGTCAGCAGTTCTCCTCACAGCTCAGGCACACAGAACAATCCTTCTCCAGCCCCAGAACCAAGGACACCGCTGCAGCTTCAGCCCCAAAAAGTGCAAACAGCAGGGAATTGAGGAGAGCAATCTGGGAGGATGGGACTGCATCACCTGGAGCTGGAATTGGGCAATTGACCCCAGTATGGAAATGGAGCAAAACTTATCCAAGTGTGAGAACTCGTGACCAGGAGTCCATCTGGGGTGGAGCCACGGCCAGGCTCTTGCACTGCCCAAGGTGTGTCCTGTGAAGGGCTTTTAATAAATCCCTGCTTTACTCCTTTAACAGTCCAGCCTCCATTCTAGGTAGCCTCTGGTGGCATCAGTAGGACTCAATCTGTGGCCCACGAGCAGCAGGAGCTGTGCCAGGGCTTGGCCCCTCGCCTCAGTCGAAGGCTGTTGTTTCCCCAGCCCTGATGAAAGGCACCAAAGGCTTTCAGCAGGAGCCAGCCCTGTCTGCCTGCCCGGAGCTCCCCCTCCTTTGGAAGTCGGGATTCTGAACGGGGGAGCCAAGGAGAGCACAGGGGTGGGAAGGAGGAGAGGAGGGAGAAAAGGAGGCTCAGAGGGGACTTAATCACTCTTTAAACTCCCTGAAAGGTGGCTGTGCTCAGCTGGGCTGGGCTCTTTCTCCAGGAATTGACAGAACCAGAGGATACAGCTTCAAGCTGCACCAAGGGAAATATAGGTTGGATATTAGGAAGAAGTTTTTCACAGAAAAGGTGATAAAGTTCTGAAATGGCCCTGCCCGGGGAGGTGGTGGAGTCACCATCCCTGGGTGTGTTTAACAAAGCCTGGATGTGGCACTGGGTGCCAGGGTTTAGTTGAGGTGTTGGGGCTGGGTTGGACTTGATGATCCTGAAAGTCTCTTCCAACCCAGTGATTCTGTGAATTCTGTGCTTGTGTGTGATTCTGTGAATTCTGTGATTGTGTGTAACTCTGAATTCCATCTGTGCCAAGCCCCTCGTGTGCCCAGGGGGTTTCACTGTTCCAGGTGTGCCTGTCCTGCCATGTCCCTGCCATCCCTGGCCTGGTGTGGCCCTGCCCTGTTGGCCCCTCTTGCTGGGCAGCCCCACGTCCCCCAGGTGAGGCTCAGAATGGGGCTGGGGGGTGTGGAGCCCCCTCGGGAGTGTCACACTGGTGCAGAGGTGTGCTTTTCCTTGTGGAGACTCCTCTCCCACTGCAGCAGCCTCCTGGGTGCCCATCCCCTGCTCCAGCAGCTCCTTGGCACCTGTGCCACTCACCTCAGTGGTTCCTTTAGCTCCTCTGTGCTAAAATGGCTGAGCTGCTTCACCAGTCCTTTCTCTGGGTGATTTCTCAGTTTTTCTCCCATTCCTGCCAGGTTTCCATTTACCTGTGACCTCCTCCAGCTCTCTGGGTGCCCATTCTTGTCCTCACAGCAAGAGGCTGTGTCTGTGATTCCTGCTCAGCTACAGCCAGGGCTGCTCTGCAGAGGGGATCTTCCCTCTGGATTTGTTATTTTATTCCAATAAACATCCAAGTGGGATGTTATTTTCCATTCCTGCTGAGAGAGGTTGGAGCTGCTGCTTTCTGACCCAAACCCTGACAGCTGGTTTTGGATTCTCTGCCTTTGAAGTGGGGAGGAGAAGTGAGAGTGGAGAGTGTGGGTGTGTTCTTGCTCCACAAGGGATTGGTGGTTGCACCTCTGCCTCCCACTCTGGCCCTGCTCTGGGGTTCAGGGGAGCCCTAAGCCATGCAATGAAAAAAATTGTCCTGTACTTTGCTTTCCACTGGTTCCAGGCTCCTTTCACAACCAGCCACTGCTGTGGGTTTGGGACTGGTTATTGTTTGTGTTCTGACCCCTAAAATACCTTCTAGGGGGCTCAGGCAGCCCTGCTGCACTTGGGAAGCAGCAGGACAAAGATCTGGCACAGCTGGGCTGAGAAATGTGCCTGGACCCAAACTGGGGCAGAGTGGGAGAGCCCTGAGCTTCTGGGATGTGTGTGCTGTGCCCCAAAATCTGAGCCAGCCCATCTGTGCTAGGAAAGGGAAGGTGCTGAATCACCTGGCCCATCCCTCCCTCCATCCCCCGAGGGCCTCTGAGAGCCCCCTCAGGGCTCCTCTGGGGTCTCTGGCAGTTGTCACCTCCTGCCCCACAGCGGGACATTGACACTGGCAGGGGGACAGGCCATGTCCTGGAGGGATCCTCTGCTGGGACAGTGCAAGGAGACACAAAATGTCTCAGTGGTGCACTCAGAGCGTGGCTGTGCTGAAGGTCATCCCAAGGGGAGCAGCTCCGTCCTCCACCAGAGCTGTTTTCCCTCCCCGTGGCTCCCTCCTGCCCCACTCTTTGCTCCATGGCTGTTTGCCTTTCCTCCTTTTTTTCCTTCCAGCCCTTTTCCCACCTTCCTTTTCTCTTCCCTTCTCCCGTTTCTCTCCTGGCAGCTTTGTTCTCCTGGCTGTGTACTGGGGTTGCCATGGTGACTGCAGAGCATCTCTGCATCCCACAGCAGTGGTCCTGTGCCTGCCCTGGCCATGGCAGAGGCAGGGCACCCTCCTGCCCCTCCCAGGGGTGGCATTCCCTGGGGACATCCCCGTGGCACATCTGGGGAGAGGAGGGGACAGCGTGGGGTGGCCCTGAGCAGCTCAGGGCAGGGCTGGGGTGCAGGGCTGGCTGCATGGCACAGCTTCATTGCTGCCAGAAACATGCCCATAAAACCTTCAGTAAATATTTTTTTAATGAGCAAACACTAGTTGAGGAAAACAGAGGAGCTGCTGCAGCACAGGGAGTCCCTGTGGGTGTGGAGGCAGAGCTGCTGGTGGCCTTCTGGTGGCGATTTGCAGATGACAATATCTCCTTGCAGCGTGTGTCAGAATTGCTGGGCCCCTTTCAGGAGATAATTAGGTTGATGTGTTATTAGCTGATTACTGGGGAAACATACATTTACTGAGGATTTATCCTGCAACCAGCATTAATCTCCTGTATAGCTGCTAAACCTCCATAAATAATCTGATTTTGATAATCAATTGCTATTGCAAGTTCCCCTATAAATCTCAATTAAATGCACATTTAACTCGCATCGAGTTGCCAAATTTGCTGCTGCAAATTTGCAAGTGTCCTGCTGCTTGCCTGGGGCAGATGTCTGGGGCTGGGCAAGCTCAGGTCTGTTTTTCAGCTTTTTCTCTGAAAGCAGAGTGCTTTGCCAAGGCAGAGCATCCCAGAACAGCCCCGCTCCTCCCCTGGGGTCCCACCTGGTGACTCCAGCCCATCCCAGCTCCCTGCTGCTGCTCCACCCTGCTGGGCCTGGCTCTGCCTTGAGCTGCTGCTGGGTTGGGCTGAGGGCAGCAGGAGGAGACTCTGCCCCTGGGCACCCCAGGCAGGGGGGACACAACTGCCGAAGTCCTCCTGGGGGCTTTCAGCAGCGCTTGCCTGGGGTGGAAACTGAGGCTGGCTTGGGCTGGTGGAGTCCTGGCCAGCCCTGGGCCACTGTAGTGGCTTGTGAGCCTTCGTGCAGGTGGAGGGCTCAGAGGCTGGGGACACCCTGCAGGGAGGAGGTGACCAGCAGGACAAGGTGCCACCAGCTGGCTTTGGAGCTGGGAGGAGATTCCAGGCATTAACTGGGCCCTGTTGGCTGTTGAGGCGATTTATTTTATTTATTTTATTTATTTTTAAAATGTTATTTATTTTATTTATTGTATTACTTTTATTTTATTTTAATTTTATTTTATTTCTTTTATTTCATTACTTTTATTTTATTATTTTGTTTAATTTATTTTATTTTAAATTTTACTTTATTTTATTACTTTTATTATTTTTATTTTATTTTATTACTTTCACTTTATTATTTTAAATTTTCATTTATTTTATTCCATTACTTTTATTTTATTATTTTATTTACGTCATTTTATTTTATTTATTTTATCACTGATTTATTTTACCTCCTCATTTTTGCACCAAGTGACCACCCCAGCCTGCTGTGTCCCTGGCACTGCTGAGCGCACCCTGCCTGGCATCTCCCCCCTCTGACCCCACCTCACCTCTGCCAGGTGAGGGGGTGTCCGAGAGGCCTCAGGTGCTGTCACTTGTCACCAGCCTGGCAGCACCGTGCCCCTGCCCCCCTCAGGGTCCCCTCCTTGGGCGCTGGCAGTGCCAGGGGCTGTGTGGGCTCCTCAGGGCTCTGTCCCTCGGGCTTTTAGCCCAGCACTGCGGCTGGGGTGGGAAGGGTGGCATCAGGCAGGGTTGGGAATGTGGGGTTTTCCAGGATCCTGTGGGACCAGAGGGCCTCTCCTGAGGCCTTGTGCTGCCCTGCGCTGCTCCTGGTGCCTGGAGCACCTCAGGAGGAGTCCCCACCCCTGGAGGGCCCAAGGGAGGGCTGGAGGTGGCACTCGGTGCCCTGGGCTGGGGACAAGGTGGGGACAGGGCACAGCCTGGACTCGAAGGCCTTTGAGGGCTTTTCCAGCCCAAACGATTCTGTGTGGCCGTGGGGCTGTCCCTGCCATGTCCCCGTGTCCCCAACCTGCTGCACCCACCTCTGCCACCCACATGCAAGGCCAGGTGTCACAAACGAGCTCCCTGGGGGGTGGGGACAATCTTTTTAGGGCCGCTTAGAGGCTCCATTTGCTCCTTTAACAGCATTAGGGAGGGGATCACAGTAGATTAAAAGCTGTGAACACCCTCGGCGCAGGCCCCTGCAGGCTCTGCTCAGCTCCCCTCAGAGCTCGGCACCGTTTTTGGGGTTGTTCTGTGTTAGGGGACTGCAGGAATGGATTTCATCTCTTCCACCCCATCATTTGCAGGGAGTTTGGCCCATGAGGGCTCTGAGGGGACTTGGCAATGTCCTCCCTGCTGCAGCCCCGGCTCTGCCACAGCTCCCAGTCGTTCCACGAGTACCTTCCAGGCTCTGAGAGCACTTGGAGGAATTTGGAGCCAGCCAGGGAAGTTCCTGCTGGAGTTTTGCCCCCAGCCCTGAGCTGTAACTCATCCCCTGGAATGGGACTGGCTGGGGGCTGCTGCTCAATGCTGGTGGCATTGAGAGGGCCCTGTAACAAATATCCCTGCCCTGCAGCCTATTTCTGGGGCCATTGTCCCCTCGGTGACGCCAGGGCTTGCTTTGCCAGCTGTCACCCCCAGCCCAAATTCCCATTTCGTTGCATTAATATCCACACAGTGCCTCTGGATTTGATTTCAGCTGGCTCCCAGGAGTAGAAAGAGTTAAAAATAGCAAATCCCCCACCCCTCATTCCCTGGCTCTGACGCAGTCTCCCAGGTTGGAGCTACAATGCCGACAGGAATAGGGTTTAAAATAAAACAAGGGAGTGCTCTGCACTCTGCAGAACCGGAGAAAGCAGCTCCAGCCTGGAGAAAAGACCTGGAGGAGCCTCTGGCTTTATAAAACAGGCAAGAGTTTGTGTCCCTGGCAGATAAATGATGCTGGGCACACACACCGAGATTAGTGGGGGAATCCAGGAGGTTCTCAGCCCCCCAGGAGGAAGGAGCTCAGTGCACTCTGCTGTGGAGCTCCACGTGCAGAGCACCTTGCCAGGGCTCAGCTGGACACTAAACCCATCCAGCAGGGCAGGGATGGGCTGGGTTCAGGCTCCTCGGAAGCTGCAGGGTGCAGGCAGGGACAGATCCTCTCCCAAAAGTGCTCCCAGACTCTGGAAGCAACAGTCTGCTGCAAGGTGGCGAGGTGCCAGCCTAACTCTGCCTCATCCCACGGGGCTGCTGCTCTGATCTGGCAGAGAAAATCCTAAATCCCCACATTTCTCCCTCTCTCAGACGCTGGCCTAGTTTAAAAAATGTCAGCTCCTGGCTTTTCTTTTGTAATATTTTAAATATAGCAGCCTTTATGTCTCTGATGGATGCGCCATATGTTTGGGAAACGGCCCCGAAATCCACTGGGCTGGTGGGTGGAGGTTAAAGGGAAAGAGCATTTCCACACGGGAAGCTGCAAACACAAAACACAGCAGCAGCAAGCAGCAAATCCCTCCTGCAGCAGCCAGGAATAATCTCCTTTCTGTCCTGCCTGTCTCCGGGTGTTCATGTGAGCAGCAATGAATGTTTCCATTGTGTCACCTCCTGTCCTGGCCACCCTGGCACTGCCTCCACGGTGCCCAGCAGGAGATGCCACCATCTGACAGCTCCTTCGCCCTTTCCCCTCCTCAAAAAGCCCCTCTGCTGCTTTCTCTTTGGGGTTTTGGGGGGTTTTTCAGCTGGGATGGGTCCCTCGTGCTCCAGCTGGCCCAGACTGCTGTGGGGCTGGCCCGGGGTGCTGTGGGTGGCTTTGGCAGCCAGGGGACAGTCCCCCCGGGCTCCCTGCACTCCCACACAGCCAGGGCTGTGTCCCAGCACTGAACACAGCCTCTGTTCAGCAGGAAATCTGGCCTCAGCAAAGTGATGAGCTCAGGCTTTTCAGTTTTTGGCCAGGACCTCAAGTTTAGATTCTTCTACTCCTCACATCCCTCAGCTTTAGGACCCAAGTGCAGCCCCTTGCGTGGACCCCCCAAAACCTGTCCAGCCCAGCTGGAGCTGAAAATAGCATCCTGTGGGCTGGAGCTGGGTCCAAGGCTCAGGCAGGGCCACCTCTCCTGCTCTGCCTGGCTGAGCTGCCTGGGGCTCCCCTCCTTGTCACGCCTCAGGAACCAAATCCAGGGAGGAAATGGCCCTTGGCCAGTCCCTGGCTGCCAAGGGGCTGTGTCCCTCGAGACCACCCTGCCAGGGGAGCAGGAGGGGGCTGGGGTGTCCCAAAGTTTCTGCAGGCAGTGACAACTCAGGTTTGGCCCCTCACTTGGAGGGGGATGCAGTGGGGGATGTCACAGCACCCCTGAGTGGTTTGGGTTAGAAGGGACATTCAAAATCATCTTGTTCCATCAGCTTCCCCCAGCCCAGGTTGCTCCAAGCCCCATCAGCCTCGCCATGGGATGAGCACAGGAGGAGGGAGGTGGGGAAGCCTTTCAGGTGTTCCTGCTCTGCAGCACGGGAGATCTGGGGCTGGGGCTGTGTCCCCTGCGGGTGGCAGCTCCAGCAGGACACAGGGAAGCTGCTCCCAAGGGCTTGGCCGGACACTGGCTGTGCTGTGGTGTCCTCCAGAGTGTGGCCACAGCTGCTCCTGCTGCCCCTGGGGTCCACAGAGGCCACCAAGCACAGCCAAGGGTCACTGTCATTGCTCAGATGGGTTTGTGCTCCCCCAGACCCCATCCTGGGGTGCTCTGTCCCTGTCCCTGTTCCCAGCCCTGCTTTGTGCCTGGGCACATCCCAGGCCCACATCCCGTGAGGCCCTCACACCCCTCACTCCTGCCCTGTTTGCATCCACAGCAGCTTAGGGGTCCCAGTCACTCCCAGTTCGGGGATCCCAGTTTGGGTTCCCAGTCAGTCCCAGTTTGGGGATCCCAGTCAGTCCCAATGTTGGGTCCCAGCCAGTCCCAGTTTGGGTTCCCAGTCAGTCCCAGTTTGGGGATCCCAGCCAGTCCCAGTGTTGGATCCCTGCCAGTCCCAGTTTGGGGATCCCAGTCAGTCCCAATGTTGGGTTCCCAGTCAGTCCCAGTTTGGGCAGTGCAGAGCTGTGCAGGGAGGGGCTCTGAGGTGTCTGCAGACACTCCTGTGAGCCCAGAGCCCCGGCTGCAGCTGCAGTGCCAGCGGATCCTGTTGCCATGACGAGCTGTGCAGGCGTTATCCAGGGAAAAGGATCCGGCTGGGGATGGGAGGGAGGCTCAGATCCTTTGGGAGCTGAGCACTGGATCCAGCTGGGGATGGGAGGGAGGCTCAGATCCCCTGGGAGCTGTGCACTGGATCCAGCTGGGGATGGGAGGGAGGCTCAGATCCCCTGGGAGCTGTGCACTGGATCCAGCTGGGGATGGGAGGGAGGCTCAGATCCTTTGGGAGCTGTGCACTGGATCCAGCTGGGGATGGGAGGGAGGCTCAGATCCTTTGGGAGCTGTGCACTGGTGTGGCTGCGAGCAGGGATGTTCAATGAACTTCTGTTACACCCCAGGTTCTCCTGCCCTGCTCCAGCCCCTTCCCCAGCTCTGTGCCCCCCAAATTCCCACACTGGGGGTGCAGAGCCACGCTCCTGTCCCCTCATCCTCCTCCAGTCCCCACACAGCCATCCTGGCAGGGAAGGGAAGGTGGCACTGCTCCCAGGGAACAGGGGCAGGAGGAGAGGGAATGACCTCAGGCTGGGCCAGGGCAGGCTCAGGGTGGAACCAGCAGGAATTTCCCCATGGAAAGGGGGCTCAGGCCTTGGAACTGCCCTGGGAATGCTGAAGGGGGGACCCTCAGCCTCCTCTTTGGCCTGGGGGTGTCACTGCAGCCCTGGATGTGAGGATGCCACCACCAGGAGGTTCCCGTGGAGCTCCCTGGCTGCTGCCAGGGTGGGAATTCTTGGGATACTATGGAATTCCTGGGACACAACGGAATTCTTGGGATACAGTGGAACTCCTGGGTTACAGCAGAGTTCCTGGGTTACAGCGGAATTCTTGGGATACAGTGGAACTCTGGGAATACAGCAGAATTCCTGGGATACAGGGGAAATCCTGGGATACAGCAGAACTCCTGGGATATAGGGGAATTCTTGGGATACAGGGGAATTCTTGGGATACAGTGGAACTCCTGGGATACAGCGGAATTCCTGGGTTACTGCAGAATTCCTGGGATACAGCGGAATTCTTGGGATACAACGGAACTCTTGGGATACAGCAGAATTCCTGGGATACAGTGGAATTCCTGGGATACAAGGGAATTCCTGGGATACAGCAGAACTCCTGGGATACAGTGGAACTCCTGGGGTATAGCAGAGTTCCTGGGTTACAGCAGAATTCCTGGGATACAGGGAAATTCCTGGGGTACAGCGTGTTCCCTGTCCCTGCTCAGCCAGGGTGCAGTGTCAGCCTGGGGAAGCTCACAGCTCACAGCCCTGCTGTGCCTTCCTGCTGTCTGCACTCAGGTCATCAAATCTCCACAGTTCCCAGAACAAGAAAAGCAACTTCTCCCTCTTTTTCTTGGGAATCTGAGAAAATCACAGCAGCACTCAGTGCTTCCAGGCTGATCCCAGATCCCTCAGGACACCCGAGGTGCTGCTGGAATGGGGCTGGGGGCTCCTGCAGGTGGGAGGTGAAAGCTCTGAGCCCCAGCGGGGTTTTTGGGTTTCCCTGGCACATTCCAGCCCTGCCTGTGTGGGAAGTAAACATCCTGCAGGCAGGCACGGGCAGCTGCCCGAGGCCAGGTCAGCGTGGGGAGACAATCACAGCTTCCTCCACACTCATCTGGAGAATAATTTCCACAAACGCAGCCAGGAGCAAATTCTGCTGTGCAGGCAGGGCCCTGGCTCTTTTTTTTTGTTGTTGTTTTTATGTTTTCCTTCTATCCCCTTGATTTTTCTCCCCGTCTCCTTCCCTCCTTTGTCTCCTCTGGGTGTTTTTGACCTCCCTCCTGTCTCTCTTTGCAGCGTGTCCCCGTGTGACCCAATGGCACAATGTCCTGCCGTGCCCTCGTGATGCTTTGGCACCTATTTGGGCACCTGTGGCATTCAGCCACACTCACTGCTGTCCTGCCTCCAGCTCCCAGCTGAAGGGTGCTCCCTCACTCCCTCCCACTCTCCCTGGTGTGGTGCCAGTGCTGGCCCAGCATCCCCAGCTCCCTGGTGCCCTCTGCCATGGTGGCATGTGCCAGTCCAGCTCCCTGGTGCCACCCTCACGGCACCCACGGCTCATCTATGTCCTGTGTCCCACACGGGGAGTGGCAGCAGTGGTGGGCAAGGGGCCACTGTGAGCCAGGTGGGGGCAATAATTGGTCCTGATCTAATTAGAGAAGCCTAGGGCTGGATTAGGAGCTGTGACAGGGGAGGGTTTTTAGCTGTAAGCCACAGATGGCTTTGCCTGGGAGCCAGGAGAGGCTGGCATGGGCTGGAGGGGGTTATAATCCTGCCTGGGATACACTCTGAGCTGCCTGACAGGTTTGGGAACAGCCCAGGGCCTGCTCTGGGTGAGCTGGGTGGTCCCCAGTGCCCCCAGGCCACTGTCCCAGCCCAGTCCTCATGGATTCAGTGCAAACAGTGGGAAAAGCAGCCAGAGCTGCTGCAGGCTCAGACTGTCCCTCAGCAGATCCCTGGGACCTGTCCTCAGCCCATCAGGAGCACTCAGCCCTCCCCAGCTTCAAAATGTAAATATTAAATAAGGAACCACGTGATGCTTCTGGATTTTACTGAGGAGAAGGATCAGGAGAGAAAATCTCCTGTCCTGAGGTAAATCTGGCATTTCCTCCTTGATGGAAATGGATTTTATCTGTGGGAACTCCATGGAAGCAGTGGCCTGAGCACTGAGATGGCCGTGCAGGGCTCAGATTCACCTGCAGAGCATCCCAACTGCTGGGCCCTTCCCTTATTTCAGGGGTGATTTGGCTGAGCCTTTACCTGTGTGCCTCACCCAGATCCTTTACCTGGGTCCCTCACCCAGATCCTTTTTCTGGGTCCCTCACCCAGATCCTTTTTCTGGGTCCCTCACCCAGCTCTGTGCTGCTGGCACCCCCAGTGTCCCCTCCTCAGCAGAGACCTGGGCTGGTCTCAAAGGTCTTTTCCAACCTGGTTAATTGTGATTGTGTGTCTGGAGCAGGCACATTCCCCATGTGGGGCTCAAGGCAGCCCCACAGGACACAGCTGAGGCTCTCCCGTGCCTGCTGAAGGACCGGCATCATCGGGCTCCCAGCCCATCCTCCCCTTCCTTCCCAAGGCGATTTTATGGCCGCAGCCAAGCCCTGGCCTGGCAGGACAGCAGGCAGGAGCCTTTGGCCCCGCTGCTGATGAGAAACCCACATCCCGTGGCCCTGGAGTTCCCACCCTTCCTCCCCGGCACCCTTGGGACACAGCTCAGCTCCTGCCTGAGGGGAAATCCTCCCCGTGGCCCTCACCTCCCCCTGGAGCCAGCCGGGATCCCCAGCACGGGGGGATTTGGGGTGCAGGCTCCTGGGTGTCCCCGCATCCCTGCAGAGGGTTATTGAGCCCGCTCTGTGTCCTCAGCTGTGTCCCCTCCCCGCTGCCTCACCCCGGCCTCTCCCGGAGCCTCCAGCGCTTCCAGCGAAATTCCTTCCTGGCCACTCACTCCCTGCCGCCCCTGAGCCCTGACGCCTCCGGGGCTGCCGGGGCTGGGCTTCCTCTTCCTGAGCTCCCCAGCCCCGCTCCCGACCCTCTGCGAGCCCCGGGATGCCCTTCCCGGGGTGTGCCGGGAGTGCCCGCCGGGAATGTACACTGGGAATGCACACCGGGAATGTACACCGGGAATGTACTCCAGGAATGTACACCGGGAGTGCACACCGGGAATGTACACCAGGAGTGCACACCGGGAATGTACACCGGGAATGTACACCAGGAATGCACACCGGGAATGTACACCGGGAATG
>WBNO01001748.1:209010-257239 GCA_013400575.1 Peucedramus taeniatus
ACACCGGGAATGTACACCGGGAATGCACACCGGGAATGTACACCAGCACTGCCCACCTTTCCTCACCCTCCCCGCATCCCACCGCAGCCTGTGCCGCGCTGGTGGCACCACCCGCAGGGTGTTCTGAGGAGAGGGTTTCCAGCCCCAGGGACCCTGCAGGGGATGGGGTGGGGCACTGCTCGCTGCCGGGGGCAGTGGGGAGCTGCAGGGAGCTGCAGGGAGCTGCTGGAAGGGAGTTTTCAGCCCCACGGAGGTGTGGAGATTCCTGCCAGCATCATCTGTCAGCATCCAGTTCATATCCAGCATTCCATGGGCTGGATCCATCCCATGGTGACACCCACATCTTCCTCCACATTCCAGGGTTGGATCCATCCCATGGTGACACCCCCTTGCTGCAGGTGCCAGCTCTCAGTCCCTGCATCANGGAGTTCAGCCCCTCGGAGGTGTGGAGATTCCTGCCAGCATCATCTGTCAGCATCCAGTTCATATCCAGCATTCCATGGGCTGGATCCATCCCATGGTGACACCCACATCTTCCTCCACATTCCAGGGTTGGATCCATCCCATGGTGACACCCCCTTGCTGCAGGTGCCAGCTCTCAGTCCCTGCATCACCCCTGGCATCCACCAAACTCAGTTTCCCACGGTGGCACTGCCTGTCCTTATTAATTTCAGGGTGAATGCTTTGCTTTGCCACAGTCCCCTTCACCTGTGGCTCTCCCAGCATTGTGTAAATGTTAATTACTGTTAATTAAGCCAGGCATGCCCATCTTCCTGTGGAGATGCCACGCTGGAAGCAGGGCTGGGTGGGAATTTCCAGTTCCCTGTGGATAATGATCCCAACCCCACCTGGAGCAGCTTCTCCCTGATAGACCTTCCTGGAGGGCCAATGGGCTGGAAGAGGGAAAGAGGTGGGAAAAGAGCATCACCTGCTCTGGTCCCAGTAAGGAAGGATGGGTGGATCTTTAAAAATGCCTCTGGGTGCTCATGGGAAGCTGCTCATGGTCTGCTGTTGCTTGGGTATGTGGGGCTGGGGGGTTTGGGGCTGCCTGGGGGGAGCTTGAGCTGCTGGTGGAGCTTGTTCTGAGCTATTTGGTGAGCAGCAAACCCTCCAAATGGAAATGATCCCCTGTTATCCTTCCACTCCTGAAGTGCTCAAAGTGTTCCAGAGGTTCAGCATTTTCCCATCCTGCTGGAGGGCTGGACACGGGGCAGGAAGAGCACAGGAAAACAAACAAGGTCCTTGACCCTCCCAAAAGCAATGAGGGGATTGCCCAGGGGGAGCTGCAGATTGGGAGCTTAGAGCAGCCCTTGTGCAGGGTCCCTGTGCCCTCCTGGGGACAGAGCTGCTCTGCATGGCCCTGGGGGTTCTTGGGGCTGTCCCTGCCCGGGTCACACACTGGCAGAGTCCCTGTGCCCTCCTGGGGGGCAGAGCTGCTCTGCACAGCCCTGGGGGTGTTGGGGCTGTCCCTGCCCTGGTCACACACTGGGCACAGCCCTGGGGGTGTTTGGGGCTGTCCCTGCCCAGGTCACACACTGGCTGGGCACAGCCCTGGGGGTGTTTGGGCTGTCCCTGCCCAGGTCACACACTGGACACAGCCCTGGGGGTGTTTGGGGCTGTCCCTGCCCAGGTCACACACTGGCTGGGCACAGCCCTGGGGGTGTTTGGGGCTGTCCCTGCCCAGGTCACACACTGGACACAGCCCTGGGGGTGTTTGGGGCTGTCCCTGCCCAGGTCACACACTGGCTGGGCACAGCCCTGGGGGTGTTTGGGGCTGTCCCTGCCCAGGTCACACACTGGACACAGCCCTGGGGGTGTTTGGGGCTGTCCCTGCCCAGGTCACACACTGGCTGGGCACAGCCCTGGGGGTGTTTGGGGCTGTCCCTGCCCAGGTCACACACTGGACACAGCCCTGGGGGTGTTTGGGGCTGTCCCTGCCCAGGTCACACACTGGCTGGGCACAGCCCTGGGGGTGTTTGGGGCTGTCCCTGCCCAGGTCACACACTGGACACAGCCCTGGGGGTGTTTGGGGCTGTCCCTGCCCAGGTCACACACTGGCTGGGCACAGCCCTGGGGGTGTTTGGGGCTGTCCCTGCCCAGGTCACACACTGGACACAGCCCTGGGGGTGTTTGGGGCTGTCCCTGCCCAGGTCACACACTGGCTGGACACAGCCCTGGGGGTGTTTGGGCTGTCCCTGCCCAGGTCACACACTGGCTGGGCACAGCCACCGCTGCCTGACCCCGGGGCTGTGCAGGGCAGCAATCCCTGACCGGAGGTGCCACCTTAATCCGGATCACCAGGAAATCTGTCGAGTGCCCACGCAGCCCCTTGGCAGCTCCCTGCCTGGCTGTACCCACAGCCCATCAGGAACCAGGCAGGACACGGGCACAGCCCCACAGGAGCCTGGCCCTGGGCATGTTTTGCACTGAGAGTGGAGCACAAACAAGTGAATTGTTGGCCCAAACCAGCTCTGAGCAAACTGGGGGCAGATTATGGCATTCCTTGGGCAGCTCCCACCCCCTCTCCGTGGCTGCTGTATCCCAGCCTGCGAGGCCACTAATGCTACTTACATTATTAGTGGATTATTGGGTGTAATGAGCTTTGCCCCGCTCAGCTGGCCCTGTGCTCGGGGCTGTGGGATGTGTAATACTTCCTGCACGGGGCCACGAGGCGGGCAGCTGCTGCCTGGAACACAGGCACACAATGCACCAATGTTCCCGGACAGAATTCCAGCCTGGCCTGGAGGTTAAGCACAAATCAGGGAGCTTTGGGTAGCGCTGAACAGAGCAGGAGGGTGGTGGTGCCCTGAGCCAGGTCCTGACCCGTCCCCACGGGCACAGCCAGCAGTGATGGCTCAGATCCAGCTCTGGAACACACTAAAAGCATCTTTGCCATCCTCAGCTCCTTTTCCTCTGCCTCCCTCCCATCAGACCAAGCAAGGGCTTGGCAGTGTGTTGCTATGGACACCAGGAAGTTTTCCCTGGAGACCAGAAGCCCACACTAAGTGATGCCGGTGTGTTCAGACACAGATTATTATTTTTGTCTCCCCCTTTTTCTTTATTGTGAATGTTTCAGTGTGGATGAATTCCTGGCTTTCCCCCCTGCCTCTGTCCTGCTTTCCTCTCCCAGCTTTGTGGATTTCCATGGCTGTGTCCCAGGGCTTGGCTTCGTTCTGGGCCAGGGTGTGAGCTGTGGGTGCGTGGGAGGAAGGTTCAGCTCTGTAACTCTTGCTCTGCTGGAGACCCCTGCAGAGAAGTTCTCTGATTTATTCCAGCCTTGGGAAATCCTCTTGGTACCCTCAGGCAGCTGCAGAGCTCCTGGGCACCCATTACCACCAGTAACCATCACAGGAGGTGCTGGATTCCTGTTCCTAGGGCTGCTGTCTCTTGGGTGGGGGTTCCCTGTTCCCTTTGTTTTCTTTGGGACCTCAGAGTGATTTAGGTCTAGACTAATTAGTCTCTGCTGGGCTAGCTCCAGTCCTGACTCCCATTTTGTCACTCCTCTGCTGGCACTTGGTGTCCTTAAGTGTCTCAGGTACCTCTGAGAGCTCTTGGCTGGCAGGGAAGGGAAGTCCCAGCAGTCCTGGAAGTCAAGGCTGGAGTCTGAGCTTTGCAGGAGGCACTGGGAGCTTCCCTCACAGCCCATTCCCAGCAGCTCCAGGGATGGAGCCGTGCTCCAGGAGGTTCAGCCCCTGTGTCCCTGGGCACTTGGCACAGGGAATGGGATTTTACTGTGCCATAGTCTCAATGTCATGTTGACTTCTCTTGCTTGGCTTTTGAAGCCGATAATGGGCTGTTTCTGTTCCCTGTCACTTGATCTGCCCCTCGGTGAGCGAGGAGCCTCTGATGAGTGATCTCCTCTGTCCTGTGCCCCTTCTTCCCTGCTCTGGAGGGACTTCACAGGCTGGCTTTCAATCAGCTGCTTCTCTTGTTCCTGGGAATGCAGTTCAGCACTGGGTCAGAAAAGCTCTGGCCCATTGAAATCCTTCTTTTTGCTGCTTGACTTGCCCAGATTGTGACTCCCTGTCGGAAATCTTACAGCAAATAAATCCTGCAGTGCTTGGCGTGGTGTCAGCCTGGCTGCAGCTCCTGCCCAGCCCCGGCACTCCCGGGTGGGGCAGGGAAAGCAGGAGCTGCTCTGTTTTCTCCCTGTGTTTGGGAATTGCCTTGAGACAGCAGAAGGATCCTACAGAGCAGGAGGGTTTCACCGTGGAGCGTGGGGTGAGGCTGCTGGGCATCACCTGTGTGGTGTTCCCAGAGGGGGAGAGGAGTGGAGGTGAAGCCCAGCACTGTCTGCAGCAGGAGAAATTCAGTTCTTGCCCTCCCCTGCAGCCCCCAGCTCCTCCCAGAACCTCCCTGCTCCAGAAGGAGCCATGGGGCTGGGCTGCTGCTCCTTGCTGAGGAGGTGACAGCCCCACCAGGGCCAGGCACTCGATTGCTGTGATGTTTGAAAGCTCCTTGACAAATGTCTCCTTCCTCCAGTTCCTAAGCAAACAAGTGGAAGCTCAAAAAAAACCAGCAGCTCCTTCCCGAGCTGCTGCCAGCTCAGAGCTCACTGGGCTGACTCAGGGAGGGTCAGCAGCCACCAGGGCTGGGCACAGCAGTGGGGGCTGGTCCCTGCAGTGTCCTCCTGGGGACAGGAGAGCACCTGGGCAGCTCTGGGATGCTGACAGCCCTGATTGTCCATGCAGGGACAGAGTGCCCTGCACAGAGTTTGGAACTGCAGGCCCATGAGCCTCTTTTGTGGGGCAGGGAAATCCCAAATCCAGAGAGGGCTGGGCTCCATCTCAGAGTCACTGGGTGCTGTCCCTCAGTGCTGGCATGGCCGTGCCACACCCACCAGCCAGAGCTCAGTCAGTGACATGTGGCCATGTCCCGAATCCTAACAGACCCCTCCCCTCTCTCCCTGTGCTGTCCCTCCTTCCTGCCAGCAGTTCCCTACCAGCAGAACCCCTACACCCCTGGGAGCAGCTCCTCTGCCATCCAGTGCTACCGCTGCGGGGACACCTGCAAGGGCGAGGTCGTGCGAGTGCAGAGCAACCACTTCCACATCCGCTGCTTCACCTGCCAAGGTAGGACAAGAGTCCCCAAAAAGCTCCTGGCCACGTTGTCCCACAGCCCTGGGGACAGACCTACCTGGTCCACTGAGATGGGGCAGCTGCAGGGGGATGTGGGGTGGCACAGGTGGCACAGGGCAGGCAGAGCCTCTGAGTGGTGCCAGAGCCAGTGACACCGCTGGGTGTCCACTGTCACTACCCTGTCCCAAACGTGCCCATCTGTGTCTGGAGGGGGTCACCGTGTCCTTCAGCTGCTCCCAGAGCAGGGGGAGGAGGCACTGAGCCTGGCTGAGAGGCAGTGAGGTGGGGAGATGCCCAGAGCAGCTCCTGACAGAGCTGGGGCGGGGTAACACATCCCTGTGACATCCCTGCCACCTGCCCATGGCATGCAGCTGGGAGCTGGTGCCCTCCAGGGCTGGCAGGAGGTTGTTTGGATGCTCGTGGAGCAGCAGGGGAGAGCTGCAGGGCTGTAAAGCTCATGATGCAGAGCTGCTGCTGCTGCTGCTGAAGGGCTCCTCAGCTCCTTTATTGCAGCAGCTGCTCTCAACCAGCTTCTGCAGGCTGTAAAATTCCCCAGTCCAGGGCTTTTTAAAGGCCTCTGGTCTTCCAGGCTCCCTGTGCTAAGCACAGTCCCCATCCCCCTGGTCACCTCTGCTCCTTCCAGGGAACAGAGGCTTTGGCTGCAGGTGACACTCCCCAGGCTGTCCCCACCCTGCTGCAGCCCTGTTTCCCGTGGGGTGGGCAGCCCCAGATTTTTGGGAGGGGGGATCTGTCCCAGGATGCCCTCAGGGCTGATTTGCACCTGCAGGGCCCCGTGCTGAGCGTGCTGCCCTTTCCCTGCTCAGCCCAGAGGATCCAGCAGGAGCTGAGCATCCAGACAAAGAGCCCAGACAGCTTCAAAGGGAGCAGGAGCCAGCAGGGAGAGCCTGGCAGAGCTCACTGCCCGATTTCCAAGTGAAAGGGAATAAATAATGAGAGGAAATCCTCCTGTCTCACCTTCCCTCGCAGCTCTCACCTCCTGCCACCTCTGGCTGGCTCCAGCCTCACTGCCTGTCCCCGGGAGCTGGCACAGGAGTGAGCCATGGGATGTGCTGTTCCCACAGCAAACAGCATCATTTTATCTTGCCTCTGCTTCCTGATGCTGTCCCCGAGCTGCTGGCAGGATGTTTGGGAGACCCAAATTCCCCTGCTGGGTACCCCAGCCCCAGGAGCAGCTCTGCCAAGGGATGCTGCACAGGGCAGGAGCTGCATCTCTGCCCCCTGCAGCAGCAGGTCCAGCTGTCCCCTGCCACCCAGAGCTGCCCCACAGCTGCAGGGACAGGACAGGGGGCTGAGGGACAAACAGAGAGCGAGGTGGGCTGTGCCAGCGGGTGCTCAGTCGCTCTGTGGTCCCCTCCCCACCCCGTCACCTTGCAGGACAGGGGCTGGGCATCATGCCCAGGTGCCAGGAGCACCCTGTGCCACTGCACTGCCAGGCTCTGCTGCTCTCCAGGTCCCTCTGGCTGGAGAGGCCGTGGGAGGGAGATGATGCTGAGGCCGGGGCTGGCCACGTCTGCTCGGGTTACTGTGACGGGCTGGGCACCACCCACACTTCCCCCAGCAGGGGAGGAAGGGGCTGGGCACCCATGGAAGAACAAGCAGGGAGAGCTCCCAGCCCGGGCTCCCGGGAGCTGCTCCTGTCAGGGCAGGGCTCCAGGGCCGGGTGTCAGTGTTCAGAGCACACCATCACAGAATGATTATGTGCAGGTGCTTTTAGTGAGAGCTCTGGGTGTCAGGAGTATAGACCCAAATCTGACTCCCACATGGGTTCAGGATGAACAGGTTTTTATACCCTTATTGTTATATAACTACATATTAATTATTAAACTTATATTGTTCTATTGCATACGTTGATTTCATCCAAGCATGGATTTTGTAATATCCATCAAACCCCCCAAACATCGCTTCTCGTGATTCTTGTTACAGTTAAAAAATCATTATATCTAATTACCAAAAAATCATCACATTTACCAATCTTATCATTTATCATACTCCTTAAATGATTATACAGGTGCAGTTTCACATGATCCAGTAAAGGCTAACATTTCCCCAGGGCCTACCAGGCCCAACTGCTCTTTCTGACTCCCCTGAATATCCCATGATTTTAGAAACATTTTACCCCTGTACTATCGCGGGGAGTGCAGATGGCTCATCACATCCCTGAGGTGGCAGCCGTGCCCCACCCAGAGCAGGGACAAACCCCTCCCCAGCTGTCCCTAGGGCACTCCCAGCCCTGTCCTCATCTTCCTCTCACCGCGAGAGTGCCAAAGGCAGGGCTGAGCCCCCGGTAAGTGCAGCAGGTCCGGGAGGGGATGCCAGGCTGTGCCAAAGGCAGGGCATCATCTGCTGAGCCCCGGGCAGGTGCAGCAGGTCCGGGAGGGGATGCCAGGCTGTGCCAAGCCCCCGAGCGTGCTGCAGGAGCGCTGCAGTGCAGGGCTCCCTGCCGGCAGTGGGATTCCCTGTGGGAGCGGCCCCATCCCACAGCCCAACACTGACATCTTGCGGGAGTCCCCAGAGCTCGGCTGGGAAGGGAAACCCTCGGAGACACCCGCGGGAGGCTGGAGAGGCGGCGGAGGGGGCTCGGGGATCGCGGACCTGCCGCGATGGCTGCGTGTCCTTCCCCCAGTGTGCGGCTGCGACCTGGCCCAGTCGGGTTTCTTCTTCAAGAACCAGGAGTACATCTGCACCCACGACTACCAGCAGCTCTACGGGACCCGCTGTGACAGCTGCGGGGACTTCATCACCGGAGAGGTCATCTCTGCCCTGGGCAGGACCTACCACCCCAAGTGCTTCGTCTGCAGCACCTGCAGGTGAGTGCCAGTGGTCACCGAGGGCTGGTGGCCGCTTGGAGAAGCTCTTGGCGGAGCTCCCGGGGAATGAGGAGCTCCCGGGGGTGCTGCTGACCCCTCCCCGCCTGTCCCTGGCCGCAGGAAGCCGTTCCCCATCGGAGACAAGGTGACGTTCAGCGGGAAGGACTGCGTGTGCCAAAACTGCTCCCAGTCCCTCCTCAGCACCAAGCCCATCAAGATCCACGGGCCCAGCCGTAAGTTGTGCTGTGCTGGGTGCACAGAGAGGGGCCACGTGTCCCTGCAGGGGGTGACAGGACAGTCTTTGGGGTCACCGTGCAGAGCCAGGGTGTCGCAGGGGGGTGGGAGAAGGGAGGGGCAGTCCTGCGGCTCCACCCAGGATTGCAGCTCAGTGCTGGTTTTGGAAACTCCCCTGGCCTGTTGGTGACCTGGGCAGGTGCCACCACCCTGGCAGGAGCTGTCTGAGCTCATGGGGGGGTTCTGAAGCTGGGTTTGCCTTGTGTCCAAGTGGCTGCCCTGGGAACACTCCTGGGCCTGTCACAGTGCTCCTTGCTGGGTCTGCAAGCACTGAAAGGTTTTTTCTGCTCATCCCCTTGCCCTGCTGAACCCCAGGGAGCCCCTAAAAGTCAGCTGGAGCGATGGACAAGCTCTTTAGGGTGGGTTTGGCCTTGCTTTTGCCCCCAGGTTGGGAGGACCTTCCCTTCCTGCTGTGGAGGTCAGTGCCTGACAGAGTCCAGCAGCCAGGGCCAGCACTGGGTGTCACCCGTGGTCCTTGTCACCCAGTCACCATGGTGGCACTGCTGGTGGCAGGGTTGGTGCTGATGGACCCCCTGTGAGCCCCCCAAGCTGCCTCCCTCCCCCCAGCCCTCGCTGGAGGGCACGTGGCAGGGTTGGACCGAGCCCAAGGACAGGAATTCCCTCCTCTTCCTCCGTGCGCTCCTGGAGCTGCCCAGAGCCAGGCTCTGCCTCCCTCCCGCCTTCCTCTCCCTCCCCATCCCCTTCCCGGCGCTGTCCGGCCCCGCGGCGGGGTCACCCGAGGACACCGTGCCCCACTCACGGCAGCTGCCGGCACAGGAGCTGCCCCGCCCCGGTGGCCCTGGCAGTGCCACCAGCAGGGTGGCAGGGGAGCCGTGCAGGCTGCTGGCGCATCCCATAGCAAAGGCATCCCTGGAAGGAGGATGCTGAGCCTCTCCCTGCAAACAACCCCAGGACATGAAGGAGGGAACAGATCCCGCTTTTTTCCAGGGTCGGGAATCTTCCAGGCAGGGATTTGGCACGGGATGGGCTGGCTGCTCCTGCTTCCCCCGTGGCAGGGAGGGGTTAAAGAAAATCCCCCCTCCAGGCAGAGCTGCTGCCCAGGGGAGGAGAGGACGAGGAGGAGTCAAGGTCAGGGCTCCGAGGCCCATGTGCTTCCTGCTGGCAGCCAGGGGAGGAAGGGAGGCCGGAGAGCAGCGCAGCGGGGCCGGACGCTGCCGGACAGCACAGCCCTTCCTCTGCCGGACACTTCCCACCCTTGGGACCCTGCCAGCCCAGCGGGGCCCCCCACAGCCCAGCACACAACGAACCGGGCTGGAAAAGAGCCTTGAGGTCATCGAGTGCAAGCTATGAGCCAACAGCTCCTCATCACTAAGCCCTGGCACTGGGTGCCACGTCCAGGCTTTTTTAAAGCCAGCCAGGGATGGTGACTCCAGCCCCTCCCTGGGCAGACAATTCCAGTGCCCAGTCACTCTTTCAGATAAGAATTTCCTCCTGATGTCCAGCTGGGCTGGCTCTGACTCGCCACCCCGAGGGAAGCCCAGCTCAGGGCTGGGTGCCAGCAGTGCCTCAGAGGTCCCAGCTTTCCTGGCTGGGGACAAGCAGAGGTGACAGATTTCTGTCACAGTACGACACCAATTGAACACAATAGA
Organism: Peucedramus taeniatus; assembly: GCA_013400575.1. Taxonomy (NCBI): domain Eukaryota; kingdom Metazoa; phylum Chordata; class Aves; order Passeriformes; family Fringillidae; genus Peucedramus; species Peucedramus taeniatus. Next base: position 218,821 of record WBNO01001748.1, read on the forward strand.
TCACTGTGTTGAGGGTGACAAAAAAACAGAGTTTTTATTTTGTGAACTTGCCTTTTTATAGAATTTCTAAAACGGCCAGGGATTGGAGGGTGAAGCTGCCACCTCTCCAATCACACTGGTCAAGACACCAGTCTATCACTTTTATCTGACTCCAAGAAAGAATGCAAAACAATAATTATTTACATGAAAGCGTGTGAGAAACTTTGTTATAAAAATACAAACAATCAAAAGACTTAGAGAAACTACAAAAGAACAAGACTATAGATTCCCTTAGTGGAATGATCCCCACGAGGCTGCCTCAGGAGCAGGGTGTTTGTAACAGCATCACCCCTGGATCATCCTCCGGGGCAGGGCTAGAGGGGACTGCCAGGGCTGTCACACAGCCGGGGTGGCCCTGTGAGTGTCCCACATCCCCTGCTGTCCCCCAGACTGCGCCGGCTGCAAGGAGGAGATCAAGCAGGGCCAGTCGCTGCTGGCCCTGGAGAAGCAGTGGCACGTCAGCTGCTTCAAGTGCCAAACGTGCGGGATCATCCTCACCGGCGAGTACATCAGCAAGTGAGTGCCACCGTCCTGCGCCACCCCGGGCTGGCCGCGGCGCTGGGGCGTGGCGAGGGGCTCACCTGGCACTCCCCCCTCCTGTGCCCCTCCCCAGGGATGGCATCCCGTACTGCGAGTCCGACTACCACGCCCAGTTCGGCATCAAGTGCGAGACCTGCGACCGCTACATCAGTGGCCGTGTCCTGGAGGTGAGTGCCGGGGCTGTGACAGCCACATGCCCTGGGGAGGTGTGCCAGGGTGCCACCCTCCATCCCTGGGGGCCGTGCAGCAGCTCTGGCACAGCCTGACCAACTCCTCCGGAGGGTGGGAGAGGGGGAAGCCACACCAGCCCTTGGTGCTGGAGCTCGGGACGCGACCGGAGTCCCAGTCCGGGAGCTGGGGGTGTCTGGGGCTGTGGGAGATCAGCCCCGAGCAGCCGCTGCCCTGCCCGGCTCTGGGTGTCCCCAGCCCTCCCCGAGCGCATCCCTGTGCCCGCAGCCTGCCTGTTGCCTTGGAAACGCATCCCACACTGCTGCCCGCTGCGAGCCCTCCTCGGGAGCTGCAGCAGCGACCCCCCGGAGCACCCCCGGCAGGGCAGAAACCGGGGCACGGGCTCCCCTTCACCGGGGGAGGCTCTGCTGGGCAGCAGGAGCTGCTCTGGCAGAGCCAGGGATGCAGGGGTTCCCCAGGGATGGCACCATGGCACGGGGGGTGCAGGGATCCGCAGGGATGCCACCGTGGCACGGGGGATGCAGGGATTGCCCAGGGATGGCACCATGGCACGGGGGATGCAGGGGTTCCCCAGGGATGGCACCATGGCATGGGGGATGCAGGGATTGCCCAGGGATGGCACCATGGCACGGGGGATGCAGGGATTGCCCAGGGATGGCACCGTGGCACGGGGGATGCAGGGATTGCCCAGGGATGGCACCATGGCATGGGGGATGCAGGGATTGCCCAGGGATGGCACCATGGCATGGGGGATGCAGGGATTGCCCAGGGATGGCACCATGGCACGGGGGATGCAGCGATTGCCCAGGGATGGCACCATGGCACGGGGGATGCAGGGATCCCCAGGGATGGCACCGTGGGTGCAGGTGGCTGTGGGATGTGTTTTGGGCAGTGCACACCTGGTGAGGGGAGGGAGGGATGGTGCTGGGGAAGGACAGAGAGGCCCATCAGGGTCCTTCCCATCTCCTGGGAGTGATGTCTCCTCTCATGCTTTCTGTTCTATCCCAGTGCTGGCAAGGAAAAAAAAAAGAAAATCCAGTGTGAGGGTAATTGAAAGGCTCAGGAGGCAGAGGGAAGGAAGCCTGGAGGGATTTTACACCCTGTGCTGGCACAGGGAGGCAGCAACGCTGGAATTGTCACTCTGAGACCTCCCTTTGCACAGGGCTGAGAGGAGGGAAGGGCTCCCCCAGCTCTGCCAGCTCCAGGTCACAGTGACAGTGACTGGAAGCTGCATCCCAAAACCAGAGGTGCCACGGCTCTGCAGTGCTGTGTGCTGGGGTGGCCGTGGCTGTGTGAGTCCCCAGCCTGCTGAGAGTTGTCCCAGGATGTCCCCATCCTGCTGAGGGCTGTCCCAGGATGTCCCCATCCTGCTGAGGGCTGTCCCAGGATGTCCCCATCCTGCTGAGAGCTGTCCCAGGATGTCCCCAACCTGCTGAGAGCTGTCCCAGGATGTCTCCAGCCTGTTTCACTCACAGCCCCCAAGAAGGGATCACCCTCCCTGTTCCTGCCAGCCAGGCAGGCACCTCCCAAAGAACCTCTCCTGCGGCTGGAACAAAACTCCAGGAGCTCCCAGCACCTCTGCCCAGCCTGGAGGGCTGTGTGTGCCTGGAAAAGCTTTCTGCTGACTCCAGGCTGGGGCAGCAGAGCCAGCCCTGCTGGGAGCATGAGCTCAGCACTGCGGCAGCTGCCCCAGGCTCCCAGCACGGGCTCAGCAAATCTGAACGGAGCAGAACAAAGCCCTGGCATCAAACCCCTCTGCTGCTCCTCTCCTGGGCACTGCCAGCCCCCAGAGCCCTGTGCCAGCACAGAGCAGCCTCAGGCACCCAGGGGTGAGAGCAGGGTGGTGTTACCTGGCTTAGGAGCCAGAGGGGACCTGGGATTCTGTCACAAAATCATGGAATGGGTGGGGTTGGAAGGGACCTTAAAGATCATCTCATTCCAACCCCCCTGGGCACCTTCCACTGTGCCAGGGTGCTCCAAGCCCCCTCCAGCCTGGCCTTGGACACCTCCAGGGATGGAAGCCTGGGCTCCTCACCCTCCCTGGTTGGGGCTGCTCCCAGCATTGAACCATCTGTGAATCCAGGGGCTTTGATTGTCCTCTCTGTCAGAGTGTGAAATGGAGAGGGTGCCTTTAAATAATTGTAGCCATTGAGGAGCCTCCTGGTGCTATCCTGGCAGCCTCCAGGCTGTTCCCAACTGCTCCAGGCTGGATGATTAATGAGTCTTTAAGGGACCTGAGTGATAATGAGCAGGTCCCTTCCCTCACAACTCCACCTCACAGCCTTGTACCAGCTGCAATAATAACCAGAATAAAATGAGCAGGGTTTGGAGGAGTTCTGGGTGTGGAGATATTGGGGTTTGGCTTTTGGAGAAGGTGTGTGGTGAAATGAAGGTTGGGAATGGGCTGGGACACCCCTGGGGGAGCAGCCAGGCTCCCTCCACATGGAATGGTTTGGGTTGGCACAGGGCTGTCCCTCCCTGCACTGTAAGGAAAGGAAGAGGGGTCCAAACCCTCCAAACTCACCCTGTCCTAAAACCTTCCACTCATTTTTGGCATGAACTGGAGGGACTGACTGCCACCTGCCCCACAAGGACACTGAATTCCAGGTTGATTTTATGGGCAGGTTCTCAGTTATCCTTGCAGCAAATTTCCCTGTTGATCCTCCTGTTTCCATCCCCCTCTTCTTTAGAAGCAAAAGCCTCATCTTCCCTCTGCCACCTTCAATTACTCTCCCTCTTCTCCTGGTTTATTATGGGAGTAAAAAGTTCTTTGGGGTTGAGCTGTACCAGCCCAGGTTCCTCCTGCCCTGAGCTGGCTCCCAGCCCATAACTGAAATGCTGGCAGACACGTGGAGGGGAGCAGGCTCCCAATTTCAGCTGTTAGCCCTGCCAAAAGAGCCAGCCCAGCTTCCTCTCCGCTGGGGAAGGGCCTGTCCCCAGCACTGAAACTGGAGCAGAGGAGGGAGGGAAGGACCTTTAGGGAGAGGAGCTGGCAGTGATGCACAGGGAGGTCTTTGGGGTCCTTCTCCTCCCTTTGCTGCTTCCCTGCTGTGACATCTGGGACTAAATTTGCTGGTTTTGTTCAAATCTGTGGAGGAAGAGCTGGTGCCAAGCCTGGCTGCAGGGACATTTTGTAGGGACTCTGTCCCTGGTGGTCTGGGACCTCTGGCTCTGCTTGGTGGGGAACGTTTCGAGGAGAGCAGAAGGTTCCTGGTGTGACTCGGAGCCCAGCAGGTGCAAATGGAGATGAAGCCCTCTCTGGTTTTCTCCATGGGACGTGGAGGTCTCCAAGGCCACCCCAGGCAGTTTGCTCACCTGGTCACAGCGAGGGCTGGCAGGGTCACTCAGGGCCAGGGCCAGGTCACCGTGTCCTGCCTTGCTCAGGGGCTCTCTCTGCTCTCTCTGCAGGCAGGAGGGAAGCACTACCACCCCACCTGTGCCAGATGTGTGCGCTGCCACCAGATGTTCTCAGAGGGAGAGGAGATGTACCTGACAGGTGATCTGTGCCCAGCATGGCCGGGGGGACTTTGGGGCTGGCACTTGGAAGGGTCTCTCTGTGCAGCAGGGCCAGGGATCCCCCTCTCCACTGCTCCCCAGCTGCTGTGTGCAAAAATCACTGCTCTCCATGAAATGAGCCCTTCCCTGCCCCTGAGCTGGGAACGTTTTGTCTCCCTGCACACCTGAGCAAAGGCCAATCTGTGCTCACTCCAGCCCAGAGGATGGAGGTGTTGTGGTGCCCCCAGCTCGGTGTCACCCCGGTTTAACTGCTTGGGCCACCCCAAATGCACCCGAGTTTGCTGCCCCAGCTGAGGTTTGGCCCCTGCCCTGTTCCATTCCTTATCACAGACACTCAGTCCCACTGCCCTGCACGTTCCCGTGGCACTGCTGGAGGTGGCAGGGACGTGGCAGGGGCACCAGGCAGCAGTGTGGCAGGGGGTGACCGTGTGTGGGGCTGAGCACTGTCCCTTTGCTGCCTTGCAGGCTCTGAGGTGTGGCACCCCATCTGCAAGCAGGCAGCCAGGGCAGAGAAGAAGCTGAAGGTAGGCACCAGGGTGAGGGGCATCTCGAGAGGTGGCACTTCCCAGGTGGCATTGTCCTGGGTCCCTGCTGGAACTGAACTGTTCTGGCAGTGCCACACCTGGAGTGGCACCCTGGGGCTGCTCAGAGGATGGTGGGTGGCCGTGGCAGTGAAATTCAGCCCCAGAACAACAATCTGCCTGCTCAGGGCTCCCTCCTTGCCCTGCTCTCACCTGCCCTCCCCCTTTGTGCCTCCACAGCACAGAAGGACGTCAGAAACCTCCATCTCCCCCCCTGGCTCCAGCATCGGCTCCCCAAACCGTGTCATCTGTGTAAGTCCAGCCCCGCCCCTTGCCCGGGGTGTGACAGCAGCTGCCAGTGCTGCCCTTCAGCGGGACAAGCCCAGAATTTGGGGACAGCACGCACGAGTCGCCTTGTCCCTGCAGCACGCTGTGCCACCAGTGCCATGGCACAGCTCAGGAGCATCGGGGGCACTCCCAGCTCCTCTGCCCTCCCACTGCTGCCTCTCTGGCCTCTCCTCTTACCTGTCCCTGCTGCTGGGGTGACAGTGGGCTCTGTCTGCCCTGTGCTGGCTCCACGCTGAGTGCTCCAGCCTCCCTTCCCTTCTCTCCTCCTCTTCCTTTCCATCTCTCTGTCTCTGTCTCTCCCTCTCCCTAGGCTAAAGTGGATAATGAGATCCTTAATTACAAAGACCTGGCAGCTCTTCCCAAGATTAAAGCCATCTATGAAGTGCAGCGCCCTGACCTCATTTCCTACGAGCCCTATCACAGATACACGTCGGACGAGACGCTGGAGAGATATAGCTATGGGGAGGTACTGAGGCTGCAGGAGCCCTGCCGGGGTGGGCAGGAGCAGCCCCAGCCTGGGGACAGCCCTGGGGGGTTTGTTCATCCCGTGGGAGCAGCCCAGGAGTGGGGCAGGGCCGCTCCCAGAGGCGTGGGGAGGGGCTGTGGTGGAGGTGATGCTGCTGTAGAGTCAGAGAGGCCCCAGTGAAAGATCCCCTGTGCAGGGACACACAGGGCTGTGTGACAGGAGTGATGGGCAGGGAATTCACCCCTCACAGCCCTGAGCCTGGCCCCTGGCAGGCAATCCTGCAGGCCAGCAGCACAGCACCTCTGGAGCACCTCTGGAGCACCTCTGGAGCACCTCTGGGGCAGGGCTGCCTGTGGGGTGCTGCCCTGCAGCAGGGAAGGGGCTGGGGCAGTGCATTTCTGCAGGGCTGTGAGGAGGGGGTGCTCAGGCACAGGACTGTCCTGCCTGCCCAGCTGGGGCTGCTGGGTGAGCTCAGGGGGCTCATGGAAGGAGAGGGGTCTGAGCAGCTCACACAGGAAGTGTGGACACCACCTGAAGTGGTGCTGGAACAGGATTTGGCAGCAGCACCTCTCACGTGCCCATCCCAAGGGTCTGTCACAAGCCTGGAGTCCTGCAGGCCACCCAGGAGGGTGCAGGCAGTGTGACCATGGCCCTCTGTGCCTCCCCCTCTCCACAGAGGCCTCTGAGAGGTGGCAGCTGCTGATTGCTCCTGCCAGTTCCTCTCCTGGCCAGGGCTCCCTGCCCCAGTTCAGCTCTGGCTGTACCCCCAGTGTAACACAGGAAATCAGCTGCTGTGGGACCCCACTCTGTCCCTGCTCCTCTTAACCGTGCTCTCTCTCTCTCTGTCTCTCTCTTTTCCTCCTCACTTTGCCTCCTGCTGCCTCCAGTCCCTGGGGACCCTCTCCCCCTACTCACAGGTAATGCCCCTGTGGGCAGGGGGGGTCTGGCACCTGCTGCTGCCTCAGGATGTCCCTCTGAGGCTCTGCTGATCGTCCCCCTGGGCTGGTGGCTGCCCCGGGGTGTGGGGACATGGGGGGCACTGTCGTGTCCTTCAGGCCCCAAAGAGAGCAGGGTGAAAGCCCTTCCTGGCCCCAGGGTGCATCCCTGCCCCGAGGAGGGAGCCACCAGTAAATGGGAACAAGTTCAAGGGAAAGGGACAAAACCTCTGTCACCTGGTCCCAAACCCTGGGCTCTGCTGCCTGTGCCTTGGCAGGGGGGAGGCAGGGCAGGCTGGGGACCCCTCCAGCCTCAGAGGACACAGACACTGCCCAGTGTCACACACAGAGCACCTGGTGTCACACACAGAGCACCTGGTGTCACACACAGAGCACCCAGTGTCACACACAGAGCAGCCAGTGTCACACACAGAGCACTCGGTGTCACACACAGAGCAGCCAGTGTCACACACAACACATCCAGTGTCACACACAACACATCCAGTGTCACACACACAACATCCAGTGTCACACACACAACATCCAGTGTCACACACAACATCCAGTGTCACACACAGAGCACACAGTGTCACACACAACACACCCAGTGTCACATGCAGAACACCCGGTGTCACACACAGAGCACCCAGTGTCACACACACAACACCCAGTGTCACACACAACACACCCAGTGTCACACACAGAACATCCATTGTCACACACAGAACACCCAGTGTCACACATAGAACACACAGTGTCACACACACAACACATCCAGTGTCACACACACAACACCCAGGCTCTCACACACAGAGCCCCCCCCGGGCTGCCCCAGGCAGGGTCCCCATCCCTGGGGCACCTCCTGCCAGCTCTAACCCCTCTCTCACACCTTCCCCACCCAGGACATCTACGAGAGCTTTGACACGCGGCAGAGGCGAGCCTCCAGCCCCGGCTACATCGACTCCCCCACCTACAGCCGCCAGGGCATGTCCCCCACCATCCCCAGGTCCCCCCACCACTTCTACCGCTCAGGTGAGGACTTGGGCTGCAACCCCAAGCGCCAGGTGGAGGGAGGATCACAAAGATACCTCTGGGATTGCTGTGGTTTCTCATCTGGCGAGCAGCAGGAGGCCTGCGGTGGCCCAGGGGGGAGCAGTGCCCAGCTCTGCGCATCCTCTGCTTCCCCAAGCTTTTGCGAGCAGCGAGGAGAGGCCGAGGGGAATTCGGGGCTGGACGGGGTGGGAGGCAGGTGACCTCCAGCTCTGGTGAAGACCCCTCAGCCGCATTGGTGGCTCTGGGAGGGGCGCACAGGACGGCGCTTGTGCCCAGGGAGCTCCTTGCACACTCGCATGCACGCACACCCCGGAGCACGGCGGGGAGCAGAGCGTGCCTGGGCCGTGTCTCCTGTCCTCTGGAGCTGCACGGGAAGGACAGGAGCACTCCGAGGTCACCGAGAGCTCCCTGCAGCGCCAAGGGCTCATCACTGCCTCCGCAGCACGCTCGGCTTTCCTGGCAGCGCTGGGGCCGCGGCCACCCCGCCCGGGGCTCGCTCCGCATCCCGTCCTGCGGAGATGCGGGAACCTCCCCCCGCTCCATCACTGCCGCTCCCGGCCACGTCCCCGTCACCTCCCCTCTCACACGGGCGGCCCCGCTCTTCTAACACCGCTGCATTTAACACCCATTTTCTTCTGCCTCTTGTTCTCTCTCTCGGTCACTCACGGCTGCTTCTGCTCGGCCCCGCGTAGGCACCGAGAGCGGGCGCAGCTCCCCCTACTATAGCCAGTTAGATGTGAGGTCCTCCACTCCAACCTCATACCAAGCGCCCAAGCATTTCCACATCCCAGGTAGGCTCCGGAGCGCCCCGCCGCCCGGGGAGCGCCGTGTCCGTGGCATGCCCGCATGTGCCGTCCCCGCTGTGTCGCATGCCTAGCTCCGCCGCCTGCCTAGAGCCAGCTGGCAGCAGGATCTACCCCTGGTAGAGGCCATCCATAAACAGGACCTACGGCTTGAACCCTCCTCCTCGTCCCTCCCCGGCACCACCCGGAGGTCCCAGAGCCACCCGGAGTCTGCTTGATCCTTGCAAGATCCCTCTTCCTCCTCCTCCCTGCCCTCCCTCCACTCTCCACACGAAGATGAGAGCCTGTCCCCTGCCCTGCGTTCCCCCAGGTCCCCATCCGGAGCGTGTGTGCCAGAGGCGTTTCCGCAGCCATCCGCTACAGATGACTATTTTATACCCCCCTAGGGCCCGCCGCTCCCTCCCCCCAGTGTCTCCTGGGCTTGCCAGATGCCTGCTCCCCTTCTGCAGGGATTGCAGGGGGCCACCAGGTAAGGGCCACCACCCGCTCCCGGCCACGCAGAGCCCACGGGGACGGGGACGGAGCGGGCAGGAAGGGAGAGGGGGTCGGGAAGCAGGCAGAGCTGCCCATCACCCCTCGGCGGGGTCACAACCCCGGACCGTCCGCCCAGCTGTTGGCATCTCCCCATGCCCCAAAAGCGTGGCACCCTCCCCAAGGCATCGCTGATGCCCTGAGGACACCCGGAAGCTCCCCCAGCTCCTCTCCCACCCCTGCCCTGCCCACCCTGCCCATCCCTGCCCATCCCACCCCTGCCCTGCCGCTCGGTGTTTATGGATGGCCCCCTCCCTGCTCCAGCTCGCTTTCCCTCCCGACTCGCTCTTTTCTCTCTCTGCTGCGGAAAGAGGCTTTGGCTGATGCTGGCTCGCCCCAGGTAGCCCGCAGGCGGCTCTTGCAGGTGCTGGCACCCCGAGAACGCGCCGCGGGTGCCTGGCTGGCAGGCTGTGCCCGGTGCATGCTGTCGCTGGGTGCTCACTGCATGTCCTGTCACGCCTGGGCAGCCCGGAGCGCCGGCCCGGAGCCCTCCCGGAGCCCTCCCGAAGCCCTCCCGGGGCACTCGGGGGCCCGGAGGCGGCTGTGTGATGGAATCGTGCCGTGGGGGTGGCGGCTCCTGCAGGACCCGTGTCCTGCGCGCTCCCAGCGCGCCCGCACTCACCTCCCTCTCCTCCTTCTTTCTTCCCTTTCTCTCTCTCCCCTCCCACCAGCTGCTGGCGAGAGTAACATCTACAGGAAGCCCCCCATCTACAAGAGGCACGGTACGGTCTGGCTGCCGTGTCCCTGTCCCCGTGTCACCGCGGGGAGGGGACCGGGATGCTCAGGGGCCGGGTGGGAGGTGGGGCAGCGTCAGGGTTTGGGTGCTGGGCTTTGCTGGGATGCTCCTGCTTCCCTCTGGGCAGCAGAGAGGTTCAGAGGGGACAGGAGGGACTTAGGACCACGTCCCTGTCATGAGGGACAGAACAAAGGCTGGCAGTGCCACCAGGGATGGCTGTGGGAGGGGGAGCAGGGCCTTGGTGGGATAAGGGAGTCAGAGCAGCCTCAGAAACGGGATGAAAAAGCAATTTGCAGTTTCCCATGCAGGCCTGGAGAAAATGCAGCCCATCCTGGGTGGCTGTTCCAGCGTGAAACGGGCCTGGGGGTGTTGCAGGCTGGGGAGGGTGTTTGGGTGGCTCTTGGTGGTCAGTGGCCCTTGGTGTTTGGTGGCCCTCGGTGTTTGGTGGCTCTCAGTGGGGCTGGCTTGCTCTGAGGGTGTTGCAGGCTGGGGAGGGGGTTTGGTGGCTCTTGGTTTTTGGTGGCCCTCAGTGTGTGGTGGCCCTCAGTGTGTGGTGGCCCTCAGTGTGTGGTGGCCCTCAGTGTGTGGTGGCTCTCAGCGGGGCTGGCTTGCTCTGTCCCCGCTTGCTCCTGTCCAGGAGGGCCAGCAGCTCCCCCTGAGCAGTAACTGTGTCTCCTCTCTCTCCCGGGCTCTCCCCTCCCTCCTGCCCAACTCCCACTGCCCGCTGCTGCCTGCTCCTGCTGCTGTAAGTACCTGCTGGGTCCCTTGTGTCTGCTGGAGATGTGGGATGGCTCTGCCACCTCCCGTCCCTGCTGCTCCTTCCCCTGTCACTCTCCTGGCCTCTGGTGCAGCAGAACTCCCCCCTGGGCTCCCCCATGTGCTGTCGAGGCTCTGTCCCCAGCCTGAGCACCCTGTGTGTCCCTGCCATGAGGACCCAGCCCTGCCTGAGCCCCTCTGCTCCCCCTCTGCTGCCCCCTTTCCCTGGCAGAACCCAGAGAGCCCCGTCCCTGCTGGGTCTGCACCTTCCTCCTCTGTCACCTCCTGGGGACAGGACAGCACAGCTCGGTGGCACTGGGGTGAGCACGGTGCAGGAGCCAGCCTGGTGGTGCCGTGGGCTCTCAGCCACTTGGGTCCCTTCCCAGCCACAGCAGTGACATCCCCTGCTTGTCACTGTCCCCACTGCCTGCCTCAGCACCCTTGAGGAGGTGTCAGCAGTTGGGAAACTGATTATTCTCCCTCTGTGTCTGCCCCAGACACAAATCCCTGGCAGCCCTGGGGAGGGAAGAGGATCTGCCTTGCTTTGGGGTGGATCTCTGCAGATCCTCACCTTGGCTCTGCCCCCTCCCTTTGCAGACACCCCCTCTGCAGCCACGAAAAGCAAAACCAGCGAGGACATCGCGCAGTCATCCAAGTACAGCCCTGCCTACTCCCCTGATCCCTACTACCACTCCGAGTCGGAGTACTGGTCCTTCCAAGGCTCACCCAAAGGTAACAAATCCCCCTTGGCTGGGAGAAAGGGAAACACCTTCCTGCCTCCACGTTTTCTGGGAGGAAACCCCATTTTCACTTGGGTCTGGACACAAACGCGGGGTTGGGCTGAGGTACCTGCCAAGGTGACCCCAAAACTCAAGGAGTGTCTGGGAGCCAACTGTCCCCATGCATTTGGGGACTGTCTCCTCCCTGCCTGCCCCCACTTTTGTCCCCATCTGACCCCTGCCATGTCTCCTTGCAGCTCCCCGGGCCCGGAGGTTCTCCTCAGGTGGCGAGGAGGATGGGTACGACCGGGGCATGCACAAGGTGAGTGCCAGCCCTGCTGGGCACAGCCAGCACCAAACTGTCCCCACTTGGCTCTGGGGAGAAGGCTCAGCCCAGCTCTGCCCCCCGAGAAGGTGCCACCACCATCCCTGCTGCCCTTGGCCATCTGTCCCCTCCTGGCCACCCCCAGCAGGGGCTCTGAAGGAGGAGGAGAGCATCCCCCTGCCGAGGCACCCCCAGCCAGCACCTCATCCTCAGGGGATGCTGTGCCCTTCTGTGGTGTGCCAGAGAGGGCTGGGCAGGGGCAGGAGGAGTGCAAGGTGGCTTTTGTCCCCTGCCAGATCCAGAGTGGCATCGGGAGGCTGATCCTGAGGGAGGAGATGAAGGCTCGCTCCAACTCCTACGCAGACCCCTGGACCCCCCCTCGCAGCTCGGCCAGCAGCAGGGAGGCCCTGCACACAGTGGGCTACGAGGGCTCCCTCAATGGCTGTAAGGCTGTCCCTCTGTCCCTCTGTCCCTCTGTCCCACCTGGCACAGCCCCAGCCCCTCGGGAGGTCTGCGGGGTGGAGAGGGAGGAATGGGATGAGGAAAGGGCTGATGAGAGGTGCTGGGTGCAGAGCTGGGCTGGGGAGGGTTTTTCCCTCTCTGGAGGGCTCCATCCATCCCCTGTGCCCCAGCTGGGATGGGGCACTGCCCAGTGGGCAGCCTGGAATGGCTGAAGGATCCCTCGGGGATCTGGCAGCACAGCCATGCCCGAGTGCTGTCACCTGTTCTGGGCTGGCACCTCGGGACCTCCTGGCACCCCAGGGCTGCCTCGCTTGTCCTGCTCTTCTTACAGAGCCCCCAGGGCACCCAGCCCCGCCCTTGGAGCCACTGGGAGCCTGGGGGGGCACTTCAGAGCCTGGCAGCACAGACAGCCCTGTCCACTCCATGCTCTCCTTCCCCGTGGCACATCTGCCCTCACGGAGCTGCCTGGGGACGCTCGGGGAGCACCGAGGAGGATCCGTGGGGCTGGGGATGGGCAGTTGTGCATGGATGGGGTGCTTGGCCCTCCCTGACAGCCGGCTCTGCTCTCCTTGCAGCTCCCCGAACCCATTACCTGGCTGACAGCGGTGAGTGCCTGACCCGAGCCCTCCCCCAGCCCCCGGGGCAGAGCCCGAGCTGCCGGAGGTGTGGGGGACAGGGAGGGGACAAGGGAGGCCAAGAAGGAGCCCTTGAAAACCTGGGTTAGGATGGAGCTGGAGCAGGGCAGAGAGGATGAGTGGGAAAGGAAAATGTGTTGCTCTGAAGGGTGAGGTGGGAGGGCTGCCACAGGAAAAGGATTTTGGGGAGTGGGACATCAGCACAGAAGGAAGCCAGGCTGGAAATGGGCTGGAGCTGGGAGCTCAGAGGCAGATCTGGGAGCATAGAGGCAGATCTGGGAGCTCAGAGGCAGATCTGGGAGCTCAGAGGCAGATCTGGGAGCACAGAGGCAGATCTGGGAGCTCAGAGGCAGATCTGGGAGCTCAGAGGCAGAGGGTGGCCCAGTGGGGGCTGTCCTGGGGTGTGAGGCTCATTGCTGCTTTTTCCCTGATACCCCTTGGTGATTTCTTTGCAGATCCCCTCATTTCGAAATCAGCCTCCCTTCCTGCCTACAGGAGGAATGGGCTGCACAGGGTGAGTGCCTCCTGCTGCTGCCAGGCATTCCCAATCTCCCAGGCATTCCTTACTCTCCCAGACATTCCCCAATATCTTCTGCCAGGCATTCCCCAATCTCCCAGGCATTCCTTACTCTCCCAGGCATTCCTCATTTTTCCAGGCATTCCCCCTTCTCTTCTCCCAGACATTCCCCATTCTCCCAGGTTCCTCCAAGCCCCCAGTGCTCCCTTCCCATCACTGGGATGTTCTGTTTCCCCATTTTCTGCATCCCTGCTGTCACTGCTGCCCAATCCAAAATGATTATTATCATTAGTAATCATTATTTATTGGGGTCCAAAGTGCCCTGCCCAGGCAGTGTCTGCCCTGAAACTCCCACAGGGCGATTTCCAGAGGGATGCTGGTGTTGCTTTCCAGCAGAAGAGCTTTGCTTTATATCCCGGGGATTGTTTGGGATCAGGAGTTCTGCTCCTGCCCCGTGTGACCTGGGCTTGTCACTTCCCTCCTCGTGTCTCGCTCTCCCTGCGGGTGGGTGGGGACCTCGGTGTCCCGCCCTGGGGACACGGGAGGTGCCACTGAGTGTCCGGAGGAGCCTCCCTCTCACTGTCCCTCTGTCCATCCCTCCGCAGCCCCCCAGCGCGGAGCTGTTCCACTACGACAGCACCAACGCCGTCAACTGGGGGATGCGAGGTGAGGGGGCAGGGCTGGGACCCTGCGGGGTCCGGGGGGACACTCTGGGGGGCTGCAGGGAGAGGGGGGGTACGGGGGGGTCCCGCAGCCCCGGGGAGGGGGGTGACAGCAGAGGGATCCTGTGGCTCACGTCTCTCTTTCTGCTCTCCCCACAGAGTACAAGGTAAGAGCCTTCTGCTGCAAGGAGCGGCCACCAGGCAGAGCTGGGAGTCCCAGGGATGTGTCCGTGTGTCCCCAGGCTCTTCAGAGGGAAGCTTTGTCCTTTGTTCTGCTCCATCCCATGCCAGGACTGTGGGGCTCACCCCAGAGTCCCTCCCCTCCTGCCAGGTCCCAAATCTTGCTGAGCAGAACTGTCCCCTGGGTGAGGAACAGAGCAGGGGGGTTGTGCTGGTGGCTTCCTGCTCATCCTGCAATGCCTGGGTCATTCCTGGTTTTGCAGAGTGAGCAGGGTATTCCAGAGCCACCATGGAGCTTCAGGGTGGGTCAGAGTCACCCTGAGAGCAATTCCCACCTCTCCATGTCCCACCCAAGCCTCGGAGCCAGCTGTGCCACCCAAACCCTGCTAAATAGAGCAGGAGGCCTTGCCCTCATTCCCAAGGGTGCCCCAAGTGTCTCGTGGCTGCCCCACGGTGTCCCTGTCCCTGTCCCTGTCCCTGTGCAGATTTATCCCTATGAGCTGCTCCTGGTGAAGACGAGGGGGAGGAACCAGCTGCCCAAAGACGTGGACAGGACTCGGTTAGAGGTGAGAGGAGCCTTTTTCACTGGGGCAATCGGGGCACAGAGGGACCTGATTCCACGGGGTGGCCCTGCCATGCAGTGTGTGGGGCTCGTGGCCGTGTCAGGAGCATCTCAGGGACACAGGAGTGTCAGGGCACTGTCACAGGGCTCCTGCTGCTCCCCTGTGCCTCTGGCAGGGGCAGGAGGGAGGCAGGTCCCCCCTTTCCTGAGGGAGCAGTGCTGGGGCTCTGTCACCCCATGGTCCCAGCGGGCAGGGGATGCCCTCAGAGCCCCGGGAAGGTGCCCAGCTCTGGCCCAGCCTCCCGTTTCTCCCCAGAGACACCTGTCCCAGGAGGAATTCTACCAGATCTTCGGGATGACCATGGCCGAGTTCGACCGCCTGGCGCTGTGGAAGAGGAACGAGCTGAAGAAGCAGGCCCGGCTGTTCTGAACACAGTGCTCTATAAATATATACATACCTATAAATATATACATAGAGAGATCTCTATATTGCAGCTCTGTATGATTCTCGGGGCTGTACGGGCCACAGGGGCCCTCTCTGCACCCCTGAGAGTGAACTGGAGTCTTGCAGATCGTTTGGTGCTCTGTGTTTGCTTTCCTTTCCCAGCCTGATTCCTGTATCCATCCCCGGGTTCTCCCTGGATTTGGTGCTGTCACTGCTGCCCCACGGGGCTCGAGGGGAGGGGGAGGATTCTCAGCTGATGTTTCAATTTCCACAGGGGCACGAGGGGAGGGGGAGGATTTTCCTGCTGCAGCCACGGAGCCTGGGGCTGGCAGAGAGCAGGGGTTTGGGATGGGGCTGGATTGGGTTGTCCCATCCCCTTCTGCTCAGCTGGGCTGTGGAGTTGGGGTGGAAAAGGCCCTGGGCACAACAGCAGGAAAGTGGGATCTCACTCCAGGCTCCTTAAATCCATCCCTTCCTTCACATGGCCAGGGGGCACTTCAGGATCTGAAATGCAGAGCTTGGGGCAGGGGACAGAAGTGGTGGGGACCCTGAGTGCCAATCCCTCCTGAGCTGGTGGCTTTCCCTGGCTTGCTCCAGAGCCAGTTTATCCTCCCAAGGTGCCAGAACAGCCACTTTCCATCCCCAAACCCAGCCCTTCTTAAGTGGAACAGCCAAAGCCACCTCCTGCCTTGTGCAGTTTCTTGCTGCTCTTCAGGTTTGTCCAGGGCTGAGTATTCCAGGATATTCCAGCTGGGAGCTGGGGGAAGGCCAGAGGAGAGGAGTGGGAAATGCAGGTCCCACTACCTGCTGGACCTCCCCTGGGTTTTCCTGAATTCCCCATCTCAGCTGCCTGAGTCCCTGGTGGATCCCTCTGGGAATGAGGGCAATTCCCTCCACTGCAAACTCGACATGTTTGTATCCCAAACTCTATGGGATAACTTTTTTTTTTTTTTCTGACTTATTATTTTTCATAAAACTAATAGTGTTGTTTCCACACAAACATCTTCCCTGCTGTCTGTGGTGCTCTGCTTTCCTATTTGCTCATCCTGCAGGATTTTCAGGCATACAGGAGGGTGGAACAGTCCCAAAAACCAGGCCAGGGAACTGTGGGGTACCAGCAGGAGCTGGGTCAGCACAGATTTATCTCCACTGTGCCATGGGCCACATTCTGGTCCCCTCTGAAACCCTCCTGTCCTGGTGTCCCCATGGAGTGGATTCAGTGCCCTCCCTGCCATCCAGAGCTGCCCAGTTTGTTGCCCAAAAATCCATCAGCAGGTTCCCATTGCAGGGGCTTGCCAGAGCTCAGGGGGCTCACTCAGGACAGCAGTTTTCCCATCAGCAGCAGCTCGAGCTCTGGAGTTTTGTGAGGAGAGGAGAGGGCTGGGTTTGAGGTGAGGATGGCAACATTGCCCTGGGAATTCTCATCTGCTCTAGTGCAGCAGTAAATGAGCCGAGTTTATTTGTAATTATTTCACTCATAGGAAATAGGGCTCTCTAAATCAAACTCAACTGTTTGTGGCTGTAGGAATCTTCCCTCTCCAGCAGCAGTTCCAGTGAGGAAGCCTGGGGGATGTTATTAATAACAGTAATAACACACCAGCAGGATCTTTTCATTTCCAAAGCATTTTATGGACAGTAACTCTCCTCCACAAGGACCTGCATGACAAAGGTGGGGAAACTGAGGCAGGGCTTGTTTTCAGGGCAGCATCTCCAGCTCCATTCTGGGGCAGCAGACACTCCAAGGGCCCCAGCTGGTGTGCCATTGTCCTGGGGGGGTACAGGGACACCCCAGGTGTCACCACCTGCCCTGGAAGCTGTCCCTGGCTGCTCTGCAATTCCCAAAGCAGCCTGGCAGCGTTGGCAGCCCTGGAATGAGATTCCTGCCCCAACCACAGCCCCAAAGGTGATCCCAAGTTGTGGAAGAACGCTGGGGCTCAATCCAGAATGGAGAGACCATCAACCACCTGCAGGAGCTGGTTCCCAGCTGGGCCTGGGGGGTGAAAGGGGCCGAGTTTCCTGGGCTGAAATTACCCCAAAAAGGGGAATTTCTTCAGGCCAGTTGCTAATTCACAGCTGATATTTCAATTATTGCTTTCCCAAGTGATAATAACAGGGTATGTGTGAAACCTCACCACATTTCTGTCCCAACCTGCTGTCCCCACCGGGCTCAGCTGCAGCCCGGGTTGTCCTGGCAGTGCCAGCAGCCTCTGTCCTTGCTGTCCCCCCTGGGACACTGTCACCCGTCCCACAGCTCTCCCAGGCTCGGGTTTTCCTGGAGATTGTGCTGGGGAGGGACAGTGACAGTGGCACGGCCAGGGAGACTTGGGCACAGGAGGGAGAGACACGGAGGGGATTTTGGGGAGGGGAAAACGAGGAGTGAGGGCTCAGGGGAGCTGTCCTTGCTCCTGGCTGTGGGAATTCGGGATTTTTCCCCGAAACCGAAGTTGCCCAGCGCGGGCAGGTGGGGGTGCCCCGCTCACCACCCGCACCCTCCCCAGGGGGGNCCCGGGGCGGCCGCGGCTGCTGCGGCTCCGGACATGGACCGGCTCAGCGGTAAGGCGGGCATGGCCGGGCACGGCACGGGATGGCACGGGATGGCACGGCACGGGACGGCACGGGACGGGACGGGACGGGACGGGACGGGACGGGACGCGCATCTCCTCCCCGGANTGGAGATTGTGCTGGGGAGGGACAGTGACAGTGGCACGGCCAGGGAGACTTGGGCACAGGAGG
This sequence comes from Peucedramus taeniatus, assembly GCA_013400575.1. Taxonomy (NCBI): domain Eukaryota; kingdom Metazoa; phylum Chordata; class Aves; order Passeriformes; family Fringillidae; genus Peucedramus; species Peucedramus taeniatus. The sequence goes on from WBNO01001748.1 coordinate 236,494, forward strand.
GAGAGACACGGAGGGGATTTTGGGGAGGGGAAAACGAGGAGTGAGGGCTCAGGGGAGCTGTCCTTGCTCCTGGCTGTGGGAATTCGGGATTTTTCCCCGAAACCGAAGTTGCCCAGCGCGGGCAGGTGGGGGTGCCCCGCTCACCACCCGCACCCTCCCCAGGGGGGTCTCTGGGTGCCCACGGGCATGCAGGCTGGCAGGGGACCCCCGCCCAGGGCTGTGCCCGGTGCCGTGCCGGGCCGGGCCGGTGCTCGGCGCTGCCGTGCTCCGAGCGAGGGAGGGAGGGGCGGGGGAAGGGNATCTCCTCCCCGGAGCACAGCGCGGAGGGCACCGGGGATGCCCGTGCCAGGCGCAGGGAATCGCGGGTCGCGCATCCCATGGGTGAACCCCTGTGGGATCCTGCTCCCAGCGTGTCTTTGTTCCCCCCCAATCCTCCAGCAGGGCCGGCTGGGGCGCGAACTGGAACCAGTTTGTCTTTGCTGGTAGGATGGGTTAAACACCAGGAGCCTGCAAGGGAGGCTGTGGGGTGTGAGCGCTTGTTGGGGGAAATTGTGGTCGTGGAAAGGGAGGTGACGATCCCCGATGGGGTTCGGAGGGTTTCCCTGTCGGGGGGGTCCCCCAAAGGCGCGGAGGGCCCGATCCCCGCCCTGCTGGGGAGCCGCTCCTTCCCCCACGTGTGCGGTTCCTGCCTGCAGCCTGTGGCACCGGGCTCACGGAGCTCCTGGCCTTTGATCTGGGAGCTGTATAAACCTGCCAGGCCTTTGGGCCGACTCTGCAGAGAAGGTCCCGGGTTTCTGCTGGGGCTGCCAGTCCCTGGAGGGAGCACGGGGAGGTTTGCAGGGATTGCTGCTGCTGCTGCTGCTGCTGCTTGCAGCCTGGGGCTGCACGGGAGGAGCAGGTGCTGACATGATGGAGCACCGGGGACCTGGCCCTTGACCTGTCCTTGGAGGTGCTGCAGAAACACCGGCCAAAAACGATAAGAGAGTGGCCAGGGGCGTCTCTGGCTGCAGGGGCTGGACCACGCTGGAGTCCCGGCTCAGGAGTGCTGTGTCTGCAGCCCCGGGTCAGCGCCACAAAGACCCGGGGGTCAAGAGTTCCCCTTGCCGATGTAAAAGGATGGGGTGGCGTTTCCGCAGTGGAAACAGCTCTGGGGAGCTTGGGGCTGCTGCAAACACAGGCACGGTGTCAGTGCAGGCCGGGAGGGGACAGGGACGGTGACAGGGACAGCCGTCCCCTGTGGCTGTGTCCAGCCAGGGTGGCTTTGCCAGCTCTGAAGGAGGGAGCAGTGGCAGGAGGGGGAGTGTTGTCAAGTGACACTTGATGCCAGAGCTGTCCTGCAGGGTCCCAGGGGACAGCACTGCTGGGGACAGGGGGACAGAGGGTCTCGGCTTCCCCGTTCTCCTGCTGTGTGAGCTGATGGGAAATTCCCTGTTTGCACCCCAACAATCAAACCTAGGACCTCATGGCAGGGAAGGAGGGGATGCCCAGCTGAGGGAGCCGTGTCTGGGCATGCTTTGGCCTCTGCACAGGTTGACCCTGCCAGGGAAGAGCTGTTTCATCCCCCTCGCTGGTTTTGAGTGCTTTGTTTTGAGTGCTTGTGATGAATTGCTGTTGGCACCTGGATGGCTCTTTGCTAATGGAAACCTCCCCCAGCCCCTCCTGCTCATCAGCCAGAGCTGCTGGATCCCTCTGGGGGCTGTGACTGGTGGAGGGAAGGTTCCCTTCTCCTGTGAAGGGGGGGTCTGGCGTTCGGCAGGAGCTCTGTGCCCATTCCCAGTCTCTGGCTGCTCTCTGGCAGCCCCTTCTTCACCTGGAGCTCTGCTCAGGCCCTGCTGTATCCCAATTTTATCATCTGCCAGTTTTTTCTCATCTTCCAGTGCCCAGTGCGTGGCCCAGCTCTGCACCAGTGGCTGACTGGGGGGAATGGTGCTGTTGGCAGAGTTGTTTCAGGTTGTGCTGATGGAGAACCCAGCTCCCATCGTGTGATTTGGGAGGCGATCCTTTGCTCAAACACGCCTGTGCTCACACATGGCTTCTCCTCCCTCATTAGTGCCTCTTCCCTGACCTTTAGAGCCACCAGAATTTAGGTCCTGCCCCAAACTTATCTGGGCTCTAAATCCAGCAGAGCCGGCGGAGATGTGTCAGGGATAAACTTGGCTCCAGCTCGCCCACAGGAATGGGGAGGCCGCAGGACGGGTGGGAGGGAGCCGGGATCATTCCTGCCCTGCCGCCTGCGAGCTGGCAGCAGGAATCCTGCCGGTGGAAGGAAGGGCTCTGGGTGCTGAGGAGCTCAGGCCGGGCCAGCTGTTAGCGCCGGGTCCCCTCCGCATTGCAGCCATTCCTTCCGCTGGGAACTCCACCGCCTGTTCCTGGCCCGGGGGAGGTGGGGAAGGGGCTGAGCCCCCCTCGGCTGGCTGACACAGGGTGGGAGGTGGGTGCTGATGCTGATGAAGTGCTGGGGTTGTGCTCCTCTGCGTTTTCCAGTCTCCTGCTGTGTGCAGTGCTGGCCTTAGCGGGGAAAGGCCGGATCCGTGTGAAGCCTCCTGGCAGCTCTGGAGGGGCTGCTGGAGAGGGGAAGGACACTGTGGGATAGTGTCCCCCAGCCAGGAGCCCTGGGGACTGTCCTATCTGCCTGCACTGCCTGGAAAACCTGCCTCTTTCCCACTCTTGACCTGGAAATGCTCTTTTCCTGTGCAAACGTGCTGAGCTGCGAGGCTGCCGTGCCCTTTGCTGTGGAGCGGTGCCTGAGCTCCCACGGGCCTGCAGGAGGTTCCGATCCCTGCCCAGGAAAACTTTGTTTAAGGTTTTGAAGGGTCTGTCTCATCCCAAGCAGTGGGAAGCCTTTTCAGAGGGGAGCCCTGGGCTCGACCCAAGCTCTGCCTGTTGTTCAGTGGCCAAGTCACTTGCTGGGGACAGGAGATAACAGTGCAGCAGAGTGGAGGCTTGAAGTGGTTTCTGCCTTCCCAGACTTGTGTCCTCACCCCTTAACCCTTCCCTATTATCTAGTCTGGCACAGCTCACGCTCCCTCCTGAGGAACACATCTCCTCCTGCACATAAGGAACCTTAAAATTAATGACACAGCTCTCTGTCCTGTAAAATATCAATGAAATGTCACTGTCACAGGCCAGCGAGGAGACAGTGGGGCTGGGAACATTTCCCTGCCAGCCCTGCACAAACAAGGGGCTGGCACCCCAGCCAGGGCACCCACGAGGTGACCGAGCAGGGAGGGCACCCTGGCAGGCAGCAGCAGGCTGTCATCACCCCCAGGCGCTGAAAGCAGCAGCATTTGGGGAGCTCAGGTCCCTGGGTGGATTCTGAGCTGGCAATCTGCAGTGGGGAAGGATAAAATAACCTCTCAGAGCCTCCCCCCGCGGCACGGCTGCTGCAGCTCCTTCCTTTCCTGCTCCTGATAAAGCCTCCCATGGCATCAAAGCCGGCTCTTTGGCAGGCGAGGGAAAACACTGACATTTCGTAAGAGTTTGGAACAAAAACAGCTTTGCTGCGAGGGGTTTCCATGCTCAAAATCATTTCTTTTCTTTTTTTGAAGTGGTTTTCGTGTGCATTTGATCCTGGAAGTGATAAGAGGGAGCTCAGGAGACGCTGGCATGCTCTGATTGCTGGCAATTAGCAGGAGATGTGGAAGGAGCACTTTGAAGAATGGCTTTGGCTTTCTCCGGGTTATTTTTTGAGCATTAAACCCACCCAAGTTTGTGATGGAGGAACTGCTGCTCATTTTATGTGGTCCAAAATTTTGGGAAACCGTGGTTGTGAAGGACAGGACAAGGAACAGAACTTAAGCAGCAACAGGTTTGAGAGCTGGTTTTGGTGTCCTGGAGTTAAAAGCAGGTGAACCAGTCCCAGCACTGGTGGAGCCACCAGAGCAGTCGGTCACACCTTGTCACCTTTCCCGCTGGGACATCCCGGTTTTCCTGCCCCTGCAGCCCTGCCCTGCAGGGGTTAAACGGGGAGGAAATGCTGTGGGATGGTGGCCTTGCCTCTGCACCTGATGCTCCCGGCGGAGCTTGGCAAGGGAAGGAAAGGGAAGGGCTGAGAAAATAACGCTCATCCTGCTCACCAAGGGTCCTCCGGGGCAGCACGGCCCCAGCCCCCATGCACAGAGACCCTCTGCTGTGCCCCAGCCTGGGGACTTGGGGACAGGGCTGAGGTGGCCGCTGAGAGGGTCCCGACCCCCCCAGCAAGCAGGGGACTCGTGTCCAGCACAGCTCTGAGCTCCTGGGCATTGTCGGGGTCAGGGCAGGGATGCCGAGGTTGGGGGTTGGGTTCTGGGCACTTCTCCCTGCCCCAAGTCCAGGATATTTCCCCCACTGGGATCTGTGGTTTCTCCTCCCACCAGCTCTGTAAAGAAGGATCCACATCCTGCTGTTGAAGGCATTTGGGGAAGTGCAGTGGGATTTGGGAAAGCTGATCCTGCAAACCCCTGCCCATCCCCTGCTAGGTGAGGGTTTGGGTCCTCCTCTCCTGCTCAGGATCCTGTCACAAGCTCCCCGGGTGATTTTCCTCCTAAGAAGTGCCAGCTCTGGTGGCCTCCCCACGTCTCACTCCTGCAGGTTAGGAATTGCATCCAAAGCATTTTGGAACTTGGCTTTGGGGACTGGGGATGTACAGGACATGGAGAAGTGTCTCTTGGGGTGCAGAGAGCTTTCCACCCCCACCAGAGGAGATTTTGGGGATGTGGGGGCTGGATCCAGCCATGGGTGGTGGCGTGGACTGGTGGGGATTGGGGTTTCCCACTAGAATTCCCACAGCTAGCTGGAACTCCTGCAATTAGCTGGAACTCCTGCAATTAGCTGGAATCCCTGCAATTAGCTGGAATTCCGACTCTCCTGGAGGCTGAGGTTTGGAGGAGACCGAGGGCTACAGGGAGGTGACAGCTCCAGGTCCCCACAGGCAGGGAGGTGTGACCCAGGGAGGCTTCCCACTGCTCTGCCCACCACAGAGGGTGGGCACAGGGCTTGGGGCACCATCCCAGGGCCTCTCCCAGCTCTGGAGAGAAGCCCAGGCCAACCTGTTGCTGGAGTTTGTTTGGAAAAGGCCGACACCAAAATTTTGGTTGGAGGAAACACAGTTTATTCTGGGTCCAGAGTAATCCTAACATCTCTCCTCTGCCTGAAGCTTGTTTTTTATACATTACTCAGCAGGTCTCGCCCCTGCCTGACTATTCCTTTAAAGGGCATCTCAAACCTCTCCTTTTCATTCATTATTTACATGTGTTTTCCAGCCAGCAGCCTCCGAGCCCTGCTGCAAGGCTGGAGCATCCTGCCATGAGCCTGCTGAGCCTGGCACCGGGTCCTGAAATGCAGTGTGGGCCTGGCACCGAGTTCTAAAATGTGGTCTGGGAGTACTAAACCTGCTCCATGTGATTTTCCAGAGCTGATTGTGCTGAGCTGGGGGTGGATACCCCTGGTAGCTGGGGTTAGGAGCAGTGTGGAGGCTGCCCCTGGCCTCTCTGGGGACACAGCAGGGTCACTCTGATCTCTCACCTCGGTGATTTTATTTGCCCAACATCTCCCTGTGCTCTGTTGTGAGAGGGGCGACCCAGAAACCACCCCCTGCTCCTCTGGGCTGGGGGTAGCTGCATTCTCCAGGCCAGGGGGATGGAGTTTGCTCTGGGTGAGCTAAAGCAAACAGCCACAACCTTCTCCAGGAGGCAGAGAAAGGGGGGACAGCCCCTGGAGAAGGGGTCCTGCCACAGCACGGGGCACGGGGGGGTATTGGCGGCCTGGGTCACAAGGAGGTGCTTGCTGGTGATTTAATCAGCCTGTTAATAATTACCTGAAGCTGCTGTGAGGAAGGACGAGCCCCGCAGGCCAGCAGGGACCGTCCCAGGGCGATGTCACTGCAGGGAGCCTCTGTCCCTGGGATGCCCCGTGGCTGTGTGGGGAGGCACTGCCCAAGCACTGGGGTGCCCAGGGGAGGGGCTGGGACTGAGGGGACATTTCCCACCCACAACAGTGCTCTGGGTGTGGCAGCACCAGGAGAACCCGGACCCAGCCTGGGGGGGCAGCACCACTCCCTTGGGCTGTCCTGGCACCGGCCTGGGTGGGATCCCAGTTAATCCTTGTTCCCATTTCATGTAATTACTCTGGGAAGAGGCTTCTCTGCCCCCCCCGGAGTGAGTGATGGTTCCTGCAGTGTGTGAGCTGCCAGGGACACGAATGCAGGTGATAATCTTTGCCCTCTGCACGCTCCATCAGGCTGTAATTACACTTCCCTCTATTCAGGACTCCTGTTTCCTCGTCCAGGGATGCGAGAGGCTGTGTCCTCCGGGAAGGAGTGAGCTCACAGGGGGATGTGTGGACTCTGTGGCTGCAGGGGTGTCCCACAGCTCCCTTGGCTCTTCTCCCGTTTTTGGGAGTTGCTGAGGAGTCAAAACCCTGTGCAGAGGGCCGGGATGGGGCAGGGGATTGGGAAGAGCCTGGCTGGGGGAGCAGCTCTGGGCTGGGCTTGACTGGTCTCTGCTGGGCAAGGCCACGAGATGAGGCTCTGTGCAGGGCTCTTTATCCAGGGGAGAGGAGCCTGAGCTGGCAGAGGAACTGGGACAGGCCTGGGACCCTCTGTGACACTGCTGGAGTGAACTGGTGCCACTGGAGCCGGGCTGGGAAAGGATCCCCAGAGCTGCTGCCAGTGCTGGGTGTCTGGAGCAGATGGGGCACTGATGGAGGAGGCACAGCCAGGTACCCTTTGTGCCTTTTAACCCTTCTGGTGGCTCAGCCAGGCACCCTTTGTGCCTTTTAACCCTTCTGGTGGCTCAGCCAGGCACCCTTTGTGCCTTTTAACCCTTCTGGTGGCTCATCTGCCCCTCTCCCGGGCTGGAGCAGGATGGAGGAGCCCTCCAAGCCCCTGTGTAGGGGCAGCAGCCGCTGCTCTGGGGGCAGAACCAGGGGCCTTGTGCTCCCTCAAGCAATCAGGCTCCACCTTCATCTCCCAGGATTGATTTTCCAAGGCTATCAGCTAAGGGTATTCATTACTGCAAGGCCACGACGATGAGGGCCCCAGGAGCTGTGCATGGCTGCTCTGCCTGCCTGGTGGAAGGGCTGAGACTTGAGATTTGAGCTTGCATTGTGCTCCCCAGCACCCAGGGATGCTGCAGCACCCAAAGTGGGAGCAGGATCACGGGGTTATCCCAGTGAGGGGCAGCTGGAGGGCCAGGGAGGGTGGCAGGGTCCCAGGCAGGGAGGGTGGCAGGGTCCCAGGCAGGGAAGGTGGCAGGGTCTCAGGCAGGGAAGGTGGCAGGGTCTCAGGCAGGGAGGGTGGCAGGGTCTCAGGCAGGGAAGGTGGCAGGGTCCCAGGCAGGCAGGAGCCAGCCCCAAGTGCTGGAATTGTTGGATGCAGAGTCAGAGGCTCCCCCCATCCGCCCCACTCAAGGGGCCCTTGTTTGCAGGGAGGAGATGATTCATGTGCACCGAGTGGCCCCTCAGCAAATCTTCCACTCTCAGGGGATGTTGCCAGGGCTGGAGTGTGATCATTAATGGTTGGCTTTTCCCTGAAACCCCTCCGGCCTGGAGCAGGACGCACTGGGAGGACGAGGAGGAGGAGGAGCAGGAGGAAGAGGAGGAGGAGGAGGTGTTTTCCAGGCTGCTGCTCCTGGCCCTACCAGCCCATCCCAGCTTGCCCCGCACCCAGCAGGTGCTGAGTGGTGGGAGCAGAGCCTGGCTTGCTCCTGTCACCTCCAGGGCCCAGTGCTGCCCCTCTCCTGCCCACTTGGCAGGGCAGTGCCACGGCAGTGGCCGTGGGCAGGGTGCAGACAGCTCTGTCCTGCTGTCCCCTGCACAAAGGAACAATTCTGGGAGCACCAAGCCACCCCCACCGAGGCACTTCCTCCTCCCCGGCAGGAAGAAACCTCCTTGGGAGTGGGGATGGGAACAGGAGCTGCCCTGGGAGCTCAGCAAAGAGCCCAGGGGGCCGTGGGCTTCCTCAGAGAGCAGCGGTGTTGGGGCTGGAGGGGGCTGCCAGCACCTCACCCCTCTGGTGATGCCCTCTGGGGCACCCAGGGAGGCATGGGGACACGTCCCAGCACTGCAGGGCTCTTGCAGGTGGCTCCACATCCACCTGTGCACAGGTGAGCACGGTTTGTGTGCTGCACAGAACAGCTCTGGGTCTGTTTGTCCCACAGGCACCTCCCTGCAGGGCTTCCCCAGGAGCTGGGGTGTCCCTGGGTGCTGTCCCCACCATTTGGGGCATCCCAGGAGCTCTCAAGGTTCGTTTGCTGTGGGTGGCAGCTGTGAGGAGCCCTGAGCCTGCGGGCAGAGCAGCCAGGGGCCCTGCCCGTGCCAACAGGAAGGATTTATTTGTGCCTGGGTTTTATTTTAGCTACAAACAATGGCTGTTACTCCCAGCATCCGATTTCCCCCGGCCCCCCTGGGCCCCGGCCATCACCTGGTGCAGGAGGAAGCGTGGCCGGAGGCAGCAGAGCTGTGGCCACAGGATGGGGGTCCCTGTGCACCTCCCACTGCATTTCTGAGCTGTGATTCAGCATCTCCCCTCCCCGGGGCTCTCTCAAGCTGCAGGCTGGGCTTTTCTTGGAGTGAGAACTCCACGGGGTTGTCTTATCTCCCCCCTCGCAAAAGCTGGGTCTCTACACCAGGAAACTCCTGCTTTGGCTTGACCAGAGACTCTTCCTCCTCCTCCTCTTCCTCCTCTGCAGGTTACTGGAGCAGGACCCGGTTTTGGCTGCTGGAGCAGAGCTGGGGAGGGGCAGGGAGGCTCTGCAGCTGCAGGCTGTGTCCAGCCTTATCTCTGTGCTGGGAAAAGGGTCCCTGAGCAGGGGAGCACTTGTGGGGTCTAAAAATAGAGCTGGCCTGGTGTAGGGTGGAGAGGGGGGCTGGAGGGGATGCAGCTCCTTTGCAGCACCGTGCTTGGTGCTGCTGCCAGGGCAGATTTGGCAGCACTGCCCCGGTGTCCTGCATGGCAGCAGTGTCCTGCTGCTGTCCCCTGGGTCACCCTGTCCCAGCAGAGCCACGCTGGGTCCCCCAGCCCATCCAGGCCTGTTAGTTAATGCTAAAGCCATCTGCTGCCACGGGTCCTGGCCTTCCCAGGCCCAGAGAGCTCATGGACATCTCCCATCCTGCCTCAGACAGGCTGCAGACGTGGAGGGGAGGGAGTTTCTGGTGTCCCTGTCTGTCCTGTGGTGTCTTTTCAAAGCCTGAATGCAGGGCAGGGGGGAGATCTCACAGATTTTGGATGCAGGAGAAGCCCCAGCAGAAAGCAGCGGGTGGGAGCCATTCGCCAGCACCAGGGCTGGAGGTGTCCCATAGCAGGGGACACAGGGCCCATGTGTCACCTGTGGTCACCCTGACATCCCACCCCTCCTCCCCAGGAGCCCTTTGCTGTCCTGCTGCCTCTGTCCCCAGGCTCAGAGCCCCCAGGGGCACTGCCACCAGTGCCCACCCAGCACAGGAGATCTGTCCCTGTCCCTGTCCCGGCTCTGTGGCTCTGTGCTCACTCCCACCAGCTCTTGCAGCAGTGTCTGTGCTGGGCTTTGCCTGCCAGGTGACCTTGGGTGTCCCACCATCCCCTGCTGTCCCCCTGGAGCAATCTCCCCTCACTTCCTGCAGCCCCCCATTAATTTCCTTCAGGCTGGAAGCCTAACGAGCATAGGAAATTAATTCCTTGCCTCCCTGCTCTCCCCCGGGCTCTGCTCAGCGTGCCCTCCTGGGATCACAGGCCTCTTTGACTGCCCCCTCCCTCCCCCCTTGTATTTTGGAGGATGTTTAACAAGGGAGATGGAGGGGACAGCTCAGCTGGGGGGAAACAAAGGCGCCTTCAGAGCTCTGTCCGTGCTGAGTGTGCCCAGCTCGGGGCATTGCTGCTGAGCTCAGCCCCTGCCAGCAGCCCTGGCTTATCAGACACCTCAGCTCTGGTGCCCAGCAGGGTCCCCGTGCCCCCTCCCTGCCTGCTGTGGCACTATTCATAGAAACCAGGCTGCCCCTGGCTGGCCCAGAGCCCTGACACGGAGCTGGTGCCTGTGATGGGACGTGTCCTGCACATGGCAGGGGATGGGGATGGTGGTGACACCATGGCCTGGGGTTTGGGGTGTCCTGGGGGTGGGGGGGATGCTGCTGACCCCACAGCCTGGGGTTTGGGGTGTCCTGGGAGTGGGGGGATGTTGCTGACACCATGGCCTGGGGTTTGGGGTGTCCTGGGAGTGGGGGGATGCTGCTGACACCATGGCCTGGGGTTTGGGATGTCCTGGGAGTGGGGGGGATGCTGCTGACCCCACAGCCTGGGGTTTGGGCTGGCACATTGCCTCTGTGCCCAGGGGCTCGTCTTGGCTGGCACTGCTCTGCATCATCCCCCTCCTGCTGGGCTCCCCTTCCCCCTTTGAAACACCAGTTGCTTTTATTGGGCTGCTTTTGGCTCCACGTTCCTTACATGAGGAAGGAGGATCCCATGAGTGGCTCAGAATCCTTCCCTTTGGGCAATACCCTGTGCCAGCCCTTGCTGCTGCCCAGCTCTGCCAAGGAGCAGTGTGGGGACAGCTACAGCCCAGCCAGGGTGTCCCCACGCTCTGGGGCACATGCTGTCCCCTCCTTGGAGCCATCCCCATCAGTCAGCACATCCAAGCTGCTTCTGGGGTGACCCTTGGCCTCTGTTTCTGTCCCTGGAGACCCAAAGCCAGCTGTGTGCCACCCGAGCTGTGCTGAGAGGATGTTTGGGGGCTGCCAAGAGGAGGGATCCTGCACTGGGAGGAACTGCAGCTCTCTCTTTCTGCCCCATCCAGAGCTCCAAGTTTGCTGGAGTTCCGGCCCATTTTGCCTTGTTTTAACCCCAATATCCCAACACCCCCTGGCTGACGGGATTTTTCCTGCTCTCCTCAGTGCTGGACCAGCTCCTGCCAGAGCTCAGCATTCTGCTCAAGCTGCTGGACCACGAGTACCTGAGTGCCACCACGCAGGAGAAGAAGCTGGCTGTCTCCACCATCCTGCAGAAGCTGCAGCCGCCTGCAGGTCTGTGTCCCTCTCCTGTGGTGGCCAGTGCCTGTTCCCAAGGGCACTGGGTGTCTCCAGCAGTGCAGGGACCAGCAATGAGCCCAGCACCTGCTCAGCCCTCTCAGGGCACTTTGCTCCCTGCTTTCCCTTCCCAGCTCCTCCCTGCCCCGGGAGCAGGGCTGGTGCCCGATCCCGGAGCGCTGCTCCCTGCGGAAGCGCTGCTTGCAGAGCTCTTCCTGCCAGGGTCTGTGCTGAGCACGGGGCCGGCACTGTGTGCCTGGCCCTCCACACAGCCCCCGTTCCTGCTCTCCTGGGGGAGCTGCAGCATCCCTGCGCTTCCTCCATCCCCAGTGCCTGCTCCGTGTCCCTGGCGTTGTGGGGATGAGCGGTGCCAGTGCCTGCCCCAGGCTCAGAGCATCCCCCTCAATTCCAGGGAAGGATGTGGACTACATGTACGTCAACACAGCGTCCCTGGGCAATGGCACCAGCTTCGTGGAGTCCCTCTTTGAGGAGTTTGGTACGTGTGGCTGAGCTGGAGGGGTGCCCTGGGGGTCATGCTGGTCTTGGGGTCCTTTGGAAGAAGGGTGACAGCTACATCCTTGTGTCCAGAGTGGGTATCATCGCTCTGGGTGCTTGTTCCTGCTCCCTTGGAGCTGTTTGGGGGCTGGCCATGAGGGAATCCACGTTCCAGCAGGGTTTACCTGTGATTCCAATCTCCCAGCACCCTCCCCATGGAGGGAGATCCCTGCAGGGCCTAGCTGGGATGTCCAGCTCTGCTTTCCTGCTCCTNTCCCGGGAGCAGGGCTGGCGTCAGCCGTGCCCGATCCCGGAGCGCTGCTCCCTGCGGAAGCGCTGCTTGCAGAGCTCTTCCTGCCAGGGTCTGTGCTGAGCACGGGGCCGGCACTGTGTGCCTGGCCCTCCACACAGCCCCCGTTCCTGCTCTCCTGGGGGAGCTGCAGCATCCCTGCGCTTCCTCCATCCCCAGTGCCTGCTCCGTGTCCCTGGCGTTGTGGGGATGAGCGGTGCCAGTGCCTGCCCCAGGCTCAGAGCATCCCCCTCAATTCCAGGGAAGGATGTGGACTACATGTACGTCAACACAGCGTCCCTGGGCAATGGCACCAGCTTCGTGGAGTCCCTCTTTGAGGAGTTTGGTACGTGTGGCTGAGCTGGAGGGGTGCCCTGGGGGTCATGCTGGTCTTGGGGTCCTTTGGAAGAAGGGTGACAGCTACATCCTTGTGTCCAGAGTGGGTATCATCGCTCTGGGTGCTTGTTCCTGCTCCCTTGGAGCTGTTTGGGGGCTGGCCATGAGGGAATCCACGTTCCAGCAGGGTTTACCTGTGATTCCAATCTCCCAGCACCCTCCCCATGGAGGGAGATCCCTGCAGGGCCTAGCTGGGATGTCCAGCTCTGCTTTCCTGCTCCTCTCACCCTCTGTTCACCCCCTGCAGACTGTGACCTGCGGGACCTGCAGGACATGCAGGAGGAGGAGGGGGACACCAGTGACGCCGCTGGCTTGGAGCTGGCAGGGAGCCAGACAGCCAAACCTGTAAGTGCCTGCCTGTCCCCGAGCCAGGTCTGTTTGGGGAGGTGGCAATGGCCAGGGTGGGACCCTTCCTGTGCCCTGCTGGGGCTCCTGGCCCTTCTGCTTCCTGGCTCATGCTGGAGGTGTTTCTGCTCTAGGTTCCTGTGGATCCTGCTCCTCCTCTGCCCACCACTCCCCCTCCTGAGGATTACTACGAGGAAGCGCTGCCCCTGGGCCCTGGCAAGGCCCCCGAGTACATCACCTCCCGCAGTGAGTCCTGCTCCACCCAGGCCAGCAGGAGGGTGGGGGGAGCCCCACGAGCTGCCCACTGCATCCCAGGCAGCTCTCAGTGGGCTGGACCACTCATCCTGGAGAAGGAATTGTCACTGCTCTCACCAGCAGCGCTCCTGTCCCTCTCCCTTCCATCCCACTTGGTATTGCAAGGAGTTGTTTGCTCCAGCCAGGCTGGGAATGAGGTGATGGGGAGAGATCAGAGCCATGGGAGGATGCTGGGATGCCCTGGGAGGATGTGCTTGGCTGTGCCCCACTGAGCATCCATGAGGGAAAACCAGGTGTACCAGCCCCAGCCCCCTCTGCTTCCCCTGCAGACAGCTCCAGCCCCCCCAACTCCATCGAGGACGGCTATTACGAGGATGCAGACAGCAGCTACCCCGTCACCAGGATAAACGGGGAGCAAAAAAGTTCCTGTAGGTACCTGGGTGTCCTCGACAGGGAGGGGAGAGCTTTGGCAAAGTCCAGCCTGAGGTGGGGCTTGAGCAGTGGGCTGGGGGCTGCTGGGGTTGAGGCTGGAGAACCAGGATTTCAAAGTGTGAGCCTTGCAAAGAAATAAACCAGGCCAGGGCTCTGGATAGATGCACCTGGGGCTGGCGCTCGGCCCACGAGCATCCTGCTGGGATTCCAAGGGAAGTGGAGGTGGCTGCTGCCAAACGCTGCTGTTTCCAGAGGATGACACAGAATCCACCTATCCTGGCACCCAGCCCAGCTCTGTCTGGACCCTGGCAGGGTGTGTGGCACCTTTTAGGGTGACTCCCCTGCTTCCTTCCAGACAATGACTCGGATGCCATGAGCAGCTCTTACGAGTCCTATGACGAGGAAGAGGAGGAGGGCAAGGGCCAGCAGCTGACACACCAGTGGCCCTCGGAGGAGGCCTCCATGAACCTGGTGAAGGATTGCCGGATCTGCGCCTTCCTCTTGCGCAAGAAGCGCTTTGGACAGTGGGCCAAGCAGCTCACCATCATCCGGGATGGCAAACTGCTGGTGAGCCTGGCCTGGGGGGCACAGACACCCCCTGGGGCGTTGGGAGGGTGGCTGAGCCCAAACTGAAGGAAAAAAACACCATCCAAACAAAGCCCCTGCTGCCACCCAAGCAGCAGCTTGCCTTGCAAGGGAACAGAGGGCTCCCCTATTTTTGGGGCCCCACAGAGTGAGAGGGCACCCTCAGTCTGTTGCATTGCCTGAGCCACCTCCATCTGTGCCACCAGCAAGTGACCCTGAGACCCTGTGCCACCTGTGGGACCCCCCAGCACAGCAGCCAGCCAGGCAGGTTTGACTGAGCCCTGAGCAGTTCTCTCCGCTTCCCTCAGTGCTACAAAAGCTCCAAGGACCGGCAGCCACACGTGGAGGTGCCCCTGGCCACCTGCAATGTCATTTACGTCCCCAAGGACGGGCGGCGCAAGAAGCACGAGCTGCGGTTCTCGCTGCCGGGCGCCGAGGCGCTGGTGCTGGCAGTGCAGAGCAAGGAGCAGGCTGAGGAGTGGCTCAAGGTACCACTGCTCCTGCCAGGGGCATCCACAGACCCCCCTTGGCATCCTCCCTGCCCGAGCTGGGGAGGGGGCTGCCCTGGGAAAGGCCTTGCCCCGCTGGAAGGGGAAGGGGGCTTTGCTCCTGGCTCTTATCGGCCGCTTCCCAGGGCCTGGGCGGCTCCGGCGCTGATAGCCCCGGCTGGGGGGATGTTTGCTCTCCCCTTCCTCTTCCCCAGGGCCCTTTCCTGCCTTTGTTCGGGGCCGGGAAGCGGGGGCTGCGGGGAAGGGGTGGCGGGTGGGAAAGGAGCCTCTGAGCACACCACCGATGCAGCTGTCACCCCAAATGTGGGAGAACGGGGTTGTTTTACACACCCAGGACACGCCACGCCTTAAAATGGGGGTCACGAGGTGTCCTGTGCTGGTAGGAAGATGCTGGCTTGGCACCTAAGTCTGTCCTTTCTGAGATTTCCAAAATCCCTGACAAAATCCACAAAACTGGCAGAAGTTTAGAAAGGGCCAGGGTGTGAGCAGTCCTGATCTGGGTGTGCTGCCCTGAGCTGTGGGGTCCAGGAGCTGTCCCCGTGGTCCAGCCTGGCTCTGGTAGCGAAGGAGCTGAGCCAGGGAGGGCAGCCCTGGCCCTTGGGTCATTTTGAAGTGACAGCTGTGGCTGTCTGTGCAGGTGATAAAGGAAGCCAGCAGCCCAGCAGGAGGCGGGATGGAAGGCCCCACCTCCCCAGTGATGCCGTGCAAGATGGAGCTGGACAAGGTGATGGTTTCTATGGGCCCTGTCCAGGGGCTGTGTGGGGCTGCTGTGGACAAACCTGGGGAACACGGGGCTGGAGGACACCCAATTCCTGGGGCTGCATGAGGGGCCTTTCCCATTGTCACAGCAGCTCTGCAGGGCTGGGAAGGAGAACAGGAGCTGGAAATCCCAGCCCTGTGCAGGGGGATGAAGGGCTGGGGGATGATGCTGATGGGATTCTGCTCTCCCACAGCGGCTGTCCCAGGAGAAGCACACCTCAGACTCGGACAGTGTGGCCATGGGTGACACCGGGTCCCCGGCCACCCGCAGGGAGCACGGCGAGCACGGTACAGTCCCTGTCCCCACTGCCCACCCAGCCAGGGCCAGCTATGTGCCCACAGCATCCTCTGCAGCCAGGTGGGATGCCAGGGCACACACCAGGGTCACACAGCTGCCCTGTCCTTCCAGGGAAAGGCAAGAAGAGTGGCCTGGCTGACCTGAAGGGCTCGATGAGCCGGGCAGCAGGGAAGAAAATCACCAGGATTATCAGCTTCTCCAAGAAGAAGCCATGCCCCGAGGACACCCAGACCTCCTCCACCGAGGAGGACATCCCCTGCTGTGGTTCGTGCGGGCTGGGGGCAAAGATGGGGCTGGGAGTGGAGTGGGATCAGTGGGGAGTGACATCCTTCCCCCAGCATGGCTGCAGGGGTCAGGGGTGGGGACGAGCTCAGTGGGGGAGTGTGACACTGCCACAGGCTGGGAAATGCTGCCCAGACCTGGCTCTGCAAATTCCAGTGACAGGCAAGGAGTCACCCATGTCCCCTAAGACAGGCTTGGGGGGACTTCGGGGTACTGAGCTGGCAGCTCCCCTGGGCCCAGCTGGTTGTCTGGGGGGAAACTGAGGCACAGAAGGGCTGGATGAGCAGGAGGCCATGCTGTAAGCTCTGTCTTGTCAAAGCCTGCCCGGGGCCCAGCCGAGCAGGCACCGATGCCCTTGCCTCCCCTGCCACCCCCAGGCTACCTCAGCGTGCTGGTGAACCAGTGCTGGAAGGAGCGCTGGTGTCGCCTCAAGGGCAACACCCTGTACTTCCACAAGGACCGCACGGACCTGCGCACCCACGTGAACGCCATCGTCCTGCGGGGCTGCGAGGTGGTGCCCGGGCTGGGCCCCAAACACCCCTTCGCCTTCCGCATCCTGCGCCACGGGCACGAGGTGACGGCGCTGGAGGTGAGCAGGGCGGGACAGGGTTCTGAGGATGGGGTTGCCAGGCTGGGGGAGAAATCTTTTGGGATGATCAACACCTCGTGCAAGCAGTGCTTTGTTTTGCCCTCCCCTGGAAAGCTTTTGGGTGAGCTGGGGCAGCCACACGGGAACTTGGTGCACGGAGGGAGATTGTGCACAGCAGGGGTTTGCGTCGGGAGGCAGCAAGGATGAGGGGCTGGGAGCTGGGCGTGCACCCCAACTCTTCCTCTGTCCATCAGGCAAGCTGCTCTGAAGACCTGGGCCGCTGGCTGGGTCTCCTCTTGGTGGAAACAGGCTCCCAGACAGCCCCAGAGGCCTTGCACTATGACTACGTGGATGTGGAGACCATTGCCAACATCGTGACGGCCGTGAGACACTCCTACCTGTAAGCCCGTGCTCCTGCTGTGCCAGGGGCTGGGTACTGGGCTGGGCATGGTGATCCTGGGCCCTGTGGAGTCCCTAGAACATGCACAGGCTGGGCTGTGGTTTGTGGCTGTGATCTCATGGACAGGCAGTGCCCCAGGGGTTGTTCCCTAGGGCAGGATGGGAAGCTGAAAGGGTTTCATCAGTGCTGATGAAGGGTGTGGTAGGGTGGGGTCACGAGATGCAGGAATCCCTCTGAGCTGGAAGGGTTCCCTGAGGGACTGGCAACAATGCTCTGGAAAGGAAGACCCCACTCCTCCTTCTGCAGGTGGGCCAGCTCCTCCCAGGATCACCGAGCAGACTCCTCTCGGGTGGTGTACGATGATGTCCCCTATGAGAAGGTTCAGGTCAGCACGGCTTCGTGGCTCATCCTCTCCCACCACAGTGGCCCGGGGAGCCGTGGCCAGGCGGGGATGGCCCTGCAGGTGTCTCAGCTGGGTGATGGCCCTGCAGGTGTCTCAGCTCGCTCTCTCTCCTCCCAGCCAGCAGAGGAGGAGCCAGGGCGGCCGGGGGCTGCTCAGGTGAAGCGCCACGCCTCGTCCTGCAGCGAGAAGTCACGGCGGGTGGACCCGCAGGTCAAAGTGA
This sequence comes from Peucedramus taeniatus, assembly GCA_013400575.1. Lineage (NCBI taxonomy): Eukaryota > Metazoa > Chordata > Aves > Passeriformes > Fringillidae > Peucedramus > Peucedramus taeniatus. The sequence goes on from WBNO01001748.1 coordinate 253,722, forward strand.
AGAGACACGCGTCCAGTGAGTCCCCGGGCCACAAACCTCCCCAGGGCTCCTGGCCAGTTCCCCTGGGGGATGTGGGTGGGCTTAGCTGGACCACGTGTGCCATGGGTGCAGCCCTTCATGGGCTCTCCCCGTGCCTGCAGGTGCCAACCAGTACAGGTACGGCAAGAACCGGGCCGAGGAGGACGCCAGGCGATTCCTGACGGAGAAGGAGAAGCTGGAGAAGGAGAAGGCATCGATCCGCAGCGAGCTGATGTTGCTGCGGAAGGAGAAGCGGGAGCTGCGGGAGGCCATGAAGGGCAGCACGGGTAGGTCGGGGCCATCCGAGCACTGAGGCTGCTGCCAGGTGCTCGGGTACAGAGCTGGGCTGGCACAGGGACACCGGGCTGGCCACAGGGACAGTGTGGCCAGGAGCTGGGCTGGCACCGAGACACTGGGTTGGCCACAGGGACAGTGTGGCCAGGAGCTGGGCTGGCACCGAGACACCGGGTTGGCCACAGGGACAGTGTGGCCAGGAGCTGGGCTGGCACAGGGACACCGGGCTGGCCACAGGGACAGTGTGGCCAGGAGCTGGGCTGGCACAGGGACACCGGGCTGGCCACAGGGACAGTGTGGCCAGGAGCTGGGCAGGCACAGGGACACCGGGCTGGCCACAGGGACAGTGTGGCCAGGAGCTGGGCTGGCTGCAGTGCTCTGCCGGGCTGGCAGCCCCATCTAGTGTCCCTGTGCAGGAGGATGGGTGGATTCTCCCAGCGCTGAGCTGGTGGTTGTGCAAGCAGGGCCGAGGCTGCAGGAGCTGGAGCAGAGGGTGGCGGTGCTGGAGGAGCGCTGCCGGCAGAAGGAGGAGTCTCGGGTCGATCTGGAGCTCAAGCTGACCGAAGTGAAGGAGCAGCTGAAGCAGTCGCTGGCAGGAGGACCGGCCCTGGGGCTGGCCGTGACCAGCAAGGCTGAGAATGGGGTATGCATCTCTTTTTCCTCACTCAGAGCTCCAACTTCTGCGAGAAATAGTGGTTGGGGTATTGTGGGGAGCAGCACAGCATCCCTGTGGTTTTGTCCCATTGTGGACAGAGGTGTGTGAGTTGAATTTGGTCACCTCAACTTTTGTCTCACTACAGTTCACACTTTTTTTTTTTTTTTAATCTGGTTGTCAATGCTTCCTGGGTTTCCATAGCTTTTCTTGCTCCCCCTTTTCCACAGGAAGCTACAAACAAGCCAAATGGGAGCCCCCCTGAGCACTTGGTCCCTGTGAACTGTGCAGCAGAGCTGAGGAAGAGAAGCCCTTCCATCATCCCTGCCAACACGGGCAGCGTGCTGCGGAAAGCCAAGGTCCTGCCCAGCTCTCCCTCTCCTCCCTGGCCCCACGGGAAATCTCAGTCTTTGCCCCTTGTTTAACCATGAAATCATGGATGTGCAGGGCTGGGTGGGAGAGGGAAATGTTTGGAAAATGCTGGCTCCAAAGCCCCCAGCAGGGAGGGATGCCTTGAAGTGTTGCTTTTCCAGCGATGTCTCCTCATCCTTTTTTTTTTTTCTTCTTTTCTCTGCAGGAATGGGAAAAGAAGCAGACTTAAGTCAGCCTGCCAAGCCCTGAACACACAGTGGGGATCACGGAGGAGCTACCAGCCCCCTTTCTCCAAGACACTGGGAGGGTGCTGGGAAGGCGTGGTGGCAAGAGACGTTCTGCCAGCCCCAGCACTGCGGCACCAGCACCACTATAAACCGGGGAAGGGGGCGGGAGGGGACTGGGGAGGCGGGTGGGGAAAGGGAGTTCCTTGTGGATCAGGGTCACAAACTACTGGGAAACCCAGCTCTGGGGGAGCCTGCCCCGGAGCCAGGAGTGCGACACAAACTCTGGGTGCAGAAGGAAGGAGGGGAGAGCCTGGGGCTGGCAGTTGGCACTGCCCAGCAGGTGCTCGTTTTGGGGATCGTGTGTCCAGGCTAACATTTACCAAAGCAACCATGGACTCGTTGGGGTTTTTGGCCCCCTCAGTATTGGGATTCAGGAGCTGCTCAGGACCAGCCACTTCGGAGATGCCAGTTGTTCACCCTGCTCGCTGCTCCCAGCTCTGCAGGGCCTCATCTCAGGGTTCCTCGTGGCTCGAGCTTGCTGTGCCTCAACCAAGTGCCTTTGTCCAATATTTCCTTGTTGTTCTCCAGGCAGTAAGGGTGAGGGCATGCTGCCTTCCCTTGGAATGAAGGAAGCTCAAGTGTCAGCATTGGAAAGCAAATTAACAGTGGACACCTTTTACCTTTGCTAAACAGCTTAGAAGTGCTGCAGAGGGCTGGGGATGGAGGCAGGCCAGCTTCATGCCCTGGTCCCATGCTGGTTTTGGGGGGAGCAGGGAAGGGGATGGGCTGTCTCCTGGACAAGAACACATTCACACTCTGGCTGCTGTGCTCAGACACAGGTTGGTAAGGCATGTGATCAAAATGGAGTGAAGGGAAGTCTAAAAATTTTTAGAAAAGTACAAACAGCAGGGCTATTGGAGCAGAAAAATGAAATAGAGTAAGGTCATTCAGCACAGGCAGAAACAAGAGACAGGAATGGAAAGGCCCCGGCTTTTGTGCTGGGAACAAGGGAGTCACCATCAGCCTCTCATGCTATGGACTGCCACAATTAACCTCTGGAGCTCGCTCTTCCACAGCCCTGTGTTAGTACCTAGGTAAGCAGCTTTTAATAAAAACACTGGCACTGGCCTGCCCGGTCCTGTGGCTGAGGGAACAGGGTGGGAAAGGGGCTGGGCTGGGCTCAGTGCCCCTATGGCAGCAGCTGCTGGGACAAGCAGCACCCTGAGAGCACATCAGGGAATCCCAGACTGGTTTGGGTTGGAAGGGACCTTAAAGCTCATCTCGTTCCAAGTGCCAGGGACACCTTCCACTATCACAGGTTCCTCTAGGCTCCTGGCCTTGAACACTGCCAGGGATGGGACAGCCACAGCTTCTCTGGGCACCCTGTGCCAGGGCCTCAGCATCCTCTCAGGGAACAATTCCTTCCCAATATCCTATCTAACCCTGCCTTCTAGCAGTTTGAAGCTGTTCCCCCTCATCCTTCACGCAGATGTCGGCAAGTTTGGCCAAGGCTTTGGGCTTTGGTTAATGTTCACCACAGGAAAGGAACACTCGCAGTCTCTTCCAGTCCTTCCCTAAACTGGAGGTGAAACCTGTCCTGTTATCACCCCTTAACCCGCCCAGCCAGCGGCGGGAGCTGTGTGTCTGGGGGTGACCAGAGCCGTGACCCAGCCGAGCTCCAGGGAACCGCTGCTGCGTGCCCAGCTCTGATCCTTGGCACACGGGAGCTGTGTCTTGCCCGGTGCCAGATCCGAGTCTCGGGGGACAGCAGCCGTGTCCGGAGCCAAACCCCGGGGTCCCGACCCTTTGTGCCCGGAGCCGAGTCCCGTGGTCCCGGAGCCGCGTGTGCGGCAGCGGGCACAGCACCCGCCCTCCATGGCCGCCTTCCCCTCACGCCCAGCCCCTCACGCCGTCCCGCCCGCCGCTCGCGGGGCCGTGTGGGAGCTGTAGTTCCG
>WBNO01001749.1:0-42500 GCA_013400575.1 Peucedramus taeniatus
GTGGAGGGGGAGAGAGGTAAATAGCCTTAAATCGGAAGGGAGCTGCTTCTCTGTGGTCTTCCACAAGAGCTGCCTGGGCTCTGCTGGCTCAGTAATAACTGAGTGACCTTTTCTTTTGCTGTATTATGTCTGGCTGGTAAGGGATTGCATTTTGCAGCTGATAAAGCCCTGACTTCATTCAACTCGGCTCCTCACACGCTGCTTTAGGTAAGTTGTCTTCAGCCAGGACGGAGACAGACAGCCTTGGACTGCAAGATACTAAAAGGAGGACACCTGTAGCTCGGATGCGGTCAACACAATTACTTGGCGGATCCTTGAGGACCTCATTATTTTAAACTTAAAGAATAGCGATCTCCCTCCCCATCTCTCCCACCCCCTCTTTATTTTTTTCCCCAAACAATGCTTCTTTTTGACCTTTTCCAAGGAGAAGAGCTACAAAGCAGCCACTGTGCTTATTGAACTGCCTCCCCTGTATCGCTTAATTGAGAAGGTAAGTGAGGCAACTGTGTACATAAGCTTTGGGTCATTTGTGTATGTGTGCCTGCATCACTCTCTCTCTTTCTCTCTCTCTCTCTCTCTCTCTGAGTCATAAGCCGGGGCTGCAATACACACACACACACATCTCTGCACTGCAACTTTCACTCGAGCTGCAGCTCTGCTGAGACTGTTTTGTTTAAATCATGTGAGGCTTCATTATTTTTATGATGAGACATGAAATACATGCAAGCAGAGGATGCTGAGCGAAACCCCTCCGACTGTATGTCTCGAGAAATAGCAGTCAAAGTTAACAATGAATTGCAGCCCCACCACTACCCCCCTCCCCGCTATTATTGTTATTATTATTCTTGCTTCTTCCAGAGCTTCTCGAAACATGCTCTCAATTATCAAGGGAGTCGGTTAATTTCCCACTCCCCGGCTTTAATCCTCAAACCTCCCCGTACAGCAGTTTAATTTGCAACTGGTTCGGTGCAGGGTTAACCCTTTAGGCAGAGCGGAGGCAGGAGCGGGGCGAGGAGCCCGGGGGCGGCAGGGACGCGCTCCGGCTGCGGGGTCCGGGCTGCCGCGTCCTCCCTCTCCCGGGCCGGCGAGAGGGAAGGGCAGCCAGGCTGGCGCTGGGCAGAGGTACTTCTGTCTGCGAGCATTTCTCTTTTCTCCTCCTTTTTTTTTTTTTCTTCTTTTCCTCCTCTTCTCCCACCCCCCCTTCTCCCTTCCCAGCGAGCTCGATACGGTATGCTAACGCCGCATGTGACAGTTTAATCAAACCCATTTGTTACAACAAAGCTAAGAGACCGCTGGGATTACAGGCTTACGGCATAGTTAGGGGAGCATGTGGCTTTGTCGCTCGCCACCGTCGCCAGGGGCCGGCGGCTCGGGGTGTGCCGTCCCCCCATCCATCCTCATCCTCATCCTCATCCTCATCCCCGGCCCCGCCGCCCCCCCGCCCCCGCTGCGGCGCGCCGCGCTCCTGCTCACTTGACCCGAGCCGAGGAAGCACTTGCTACTTTTGCCAGGATTTGGTGCTTCAATGAGAAGGAGCTCTCCAGGCGCTCGTAAATCAACTCATGCAGAAAAAGGAGAAAAGTTTTGGTAAGGCGGCGGTGGCCGGCGCTGGCGCGCAGGGTGCGCTCCCGGGGGGAGGCGGGGGGTTCCTCCTTCCCCTTCCATCCTCTCCGCGCTCCTGCGGCGAGCGGCGGTGCCAGCGTGTGCTCTGAGGACACCCGAGATGTCCCTTCCTAGGACAGGTCTGTAGGACCGCTCTTTAAACCGATTCGTTTTGCTCGGTGCAACAAACATCGCGACGCGCTGCCCCCGACACCTCCCTCTCCCCATCCTTGTCATGCTCAGAAAGGAATTGATATAAAAGGCTTGAGCGTCTAACTCCGAAAAGGGATTCTTTGTTGTGGAGTATATGTTTCTTATTTATTTTTTTTTTTTTATTTTGCATGTGAGCTGCATCAAAATTGAACTCAGTCTTGCAAATCTCTTGTTGGCCTTTGCCAAGCACTAGCACTTTGCTGCCATGGTAACTGTAATTAAACTGATAAGAGTGGAAAAATGTCAGTATCTCTGAGCCTTGCAGCTGCATTGGAAAAAAAGGGAATCAAATTGGTTCCCAGCACCACTGCTCAAAAAAAAGGAGGGGGAGAGTGGGGGGGAGAGAGATGGGGGGGACACACCAGGGGTAGAAACATAGCTCAGCAGCTCCAGTCCCTGAGATCTGGGTGCATCTGTTTGCTGTGCTGTCCCTTAGGGGGCTACAGCCTGCAGGGATGCTCTGGGCCAGTGAACAGAGAGAAACAAGCTTTTAGGCCCAATCTAGCTTTCAAAAAGAGAAGGGGAAAGAAGAAGAGAAATCTTTTGTTTGGTGTCTCTTGGCAATCGACTAGCCATGTTGGCCAAATTCTATTAATCTGTATCACTGCTCCCAGCTGTGGGACTGCATTCCCATTTTTATTTTTTGCCTAGCCTCCTCTCTTTTCCTTTTTTCCTTTTTTTTCATCCCCTCCTTCCCAACCCATATCCTTTCCTTAGAAAGAAAAAAAAAAATCAAAAATATAAAGAAAAAACCCCACAGATTCCTCTGTAGAAGACGGGGCAGGAGGTGAAATCTAGTTATATACCATGGAAAATTAACTCAAAAGTATACAGGAGAGGCTATATTCAGAGTGCTGAAATCCTTACTTTTATTTTTAAAAAAACCCCGAGTGTTATGGAGTTGCGGTTACTTTGTTGTGTTAACTACAGAAGCTGAGACTGTGCGGATGAATGGCACAGAACAAGAGAGCATAATGGAGGCAATCAACCGTTAGGCTGGTTCACAATGCAATCCAGGCAATTAAAAGCTCACCAGAGTTTAAATGAAATGGTTCCACTTATTTCTGTGCACCACACTGCACAGGCTATTATTTATGTCTCTTTTTTTAATTATGATTTCCCTTAAACTGTCAAATAACTCAGAATAGCAGGGTCTCGGAGGCAATAAGAATTTTCCACTGAACAATTTACATGCCAATCTAAAACTAGTTACGACTCCTGATGTGCTACATATGAGTTCTGAAATGTTTCTTAGCTTCTGAAACCTCAACTTTTTTTTTTTTTTTTCCGAGTCTGTGTGTGTTGCCCTGAATTACTGGAGCTCTGAATGCTTTTAGGATGAAGCTACAAAGTGGGAAAGCACCAGAAAAGTATTCTTTTTATCTTTTCCTAGACCCCTAACTCTCTTGTTGATTGCATGTTGTCTGTCAGTTTGCTTTTAAAGAGTGATGCACTCAGTTTTTAATTTGCTCCAAACTGATTTTTCGGGGTTGTTTTTTTTTTTCCTAAGTAGAAGCAAATTTGCCCTTTTGTGCTGTTTGTGCTACTGTCTTTGGTAGAACTGCATGCATGCTTCTGAAAAAGGAGAGAAGAGTGGTCTTTAAAAGTTTGTAAGAGATCCAGTGAATAATATCCAACTCTTCTTCCCAAGAACTGCCTGCACCACAAACAAGAACTGAGTTCTGAGTGTCTCACACCCTGCTCAGCACCATCAGGGACTAATCCTGCTTACAGATGCTTCTAAATCACTAACACAATAATGTTCATTACATCAAATCCTCACTCCCCTCGTTTTTTGAGAAGGGTGATGATTTGAGTGAGATGGATTTTTGCTTCTCTGCCGTCCCCGGGAGCCTAATTTAGCTTTTTCCAGCAACCATTCCTCTTTATCATGAAATCATAGTTACAAATCAGTTGACAGCATTTCAGCACACGATAATAACAATAAACAAGGAGGGGAGTCAGTTACATCGAACTTATTTGGGGAGATTGAGAGAAATCTGAAAACCTGCAAGTCGGGTTTTTAAGTTCTCCCTTCAAAAATCCTAAAGGGGTGAATGGTGATGAAGAAGTCTTATTCCTGCCACAGCTCTGCAGTTTATGTGCAGTATCCTGGGGACTGGGGGTGGAGGAAGGGAGGGAGCGGAGGGGAGGATAGAGGAAGCCCTTGAAAGCATATTAGGGTGAAATAAAAAGGGTTTGTTTGACAGTGACAGACTAGGCACTGAAATTCCTCAGTTCTGAGAACAGATCTGCTCTGTGATGCAGAGCATGGGTAGAACTCTGCAGAACTGAAGGCAAAGCTGGGTTTGATTTTTCTCTTTTTTTTTTTCTTTCACAGTCTGGGTGTAGTACTTAGGGAATTGTATGATGTTTTGAAAGTGCTCCATAAGTTCTGCTTTCCTGGGGGAGGGGGAGAGGAAGACAGCAGTGCTGTGCACCTGATATGTCAGCAAGGAACAGTTTGGATGGGTTTGTGGGTGCTGTCAGCCTCTGAAAAGGCCCTTCCCATGTCCTAGGAAATAAATGAGTACTTAAACTGCAGCCTGTGAAAAGCTGGCTGACAGTAAGCTGCAAGGTATTCTTATAGCCAAATTAAGGGAGAGCTAAAAATACACAAGCATGTATTTGAAAAGTGCATCTGCATTGGAGATCTTATGGGAATGTTAAAGGGGAGAGAGATGGTCTGTGGGGTGATCTGCATTAGGGTGGCTCATACAAGTACAGGGGAAATAAAGCAGTAAAATGTTCTGTTGTCAAAACTAAGGGATTTAAACAGGACGTGTGAAGAGAAGGACGTTTTCAAATTCGGAGATATGTCAAACACTTTTTTACTTTGTTTAGAACCCTTCTACACTACCAAAAAGCATAACTTCTTTTTTTTATTTTTTAACAACGAAGCAATAGTTGAGGGAATCTGAAGTTATAAAATAGAACCAGCTTCATTGTATGTAAAGTGAGAACAGATCAGATCTATTAGCGCAGAAAAGCATTCCTTCCCTCCAAAAGCTGCTGCAGATAGAACCCCTAATCCGAAGATGCTGCCAGTGGCAGCACCACCTTCTCCCTTTGCCTCAGGAAAACAGAGATGCAGGGTTGCAAATACTCCTTCCACGGGGTGTTTGCCCCTTTGCAGTTGTTCCTACAAGAAGGTTTTGGGCTAACCAGAGTGAATGACAGGGTTCTGCCTACTTCCCTCATGTAGTAAGAATCTCAAAAGCTGTGCAAGCTGCAGCTTTATTTGTAGTACAATAACCTCATGTTTGCAGCATATACCTCGGGAATTATCAGGCTTGATTACTGCAATCTGCTCAGACATTCACTTGTTTGGCCGTGTTTCTGTGGCATCTTGTTCCCTTCAGACAGCTCAGGACAGTAGATCAGCCTGGATCAGAGACTGTCAGCCTCCACTCTCTAACCCGCTTCCTTATCAGGCGATGAAATTTTTACATTAAGATTTTTTTCGTTAAAGCCTTTAACTGTGTTAGCTCCTAGTTTATTCTGGTTTCCCTCGAGCTAAAGATTAAAGTCCTAGAACAGCCCTTCATGCTTCTAAACTTTGTTTTTTTTTTTACTGAGTTACAAGAAGTTTATACAAATTGTGGCTGATTTTATGCATTTGTCCTCTACATGGCCAAAGACAGGGTCTGGGGATAAGCCTGTTGTTGGCACCTAGTGGATATTTACACTCTACTGTGATAAGCAACATTACAGATTAAGGCTTTTTGACCAAGTGATGTTATTAGAGTTTCAGCAGGAGTTCCCTTTACAGTCTGGTATAGGTTCCTTACCAAAAATCTCTGATACTTTCACTGCTTTGAGTCGTTTATTCGTAGCCATGTTACTTTGTTGTTTCATGGATGTACCCTGGATTCAGGGGAGTCAGCTGTCAATTGAAAATGCTGTAAAGGCTCAGCCTTTGTCTCATGGTGCTTTCTCAAGAGGAAATGTGTGTGTTCATTCCCAGATCTGCCACAGACTGTGGAGCCCAGCGCAGGTCACTGGATCTCATCCTCCCCCTTGGGAATAAGAGACAGATCTTAGGAGTCTCTACGTGGTGAGGAGCTATGAGCATCAACTGGGGAGTGATGGGAGGGACAGCACTGACAATTTTTATACTGGTTGATAGAAAAATACAAACCTTGCCCCTCTGTCATGAGATTTAGATGTTGTGCAGCAGCACTGCCGGGATGCTTTGGGGTGTCTGCTAGCAGAACTGCCTGCACACCACTGAAAAGCTCCTGCACCAGATAAATGTATCACCCCAAGGTGTGTGATGGGCTGCATTGCCAAGAGAGAGGCAAGGCTGCTGTGCTTATGTGTCACAATAAGAATTATTATTTCTAATTCAGCATTTAGCTTTGTGGGTGGGACTTAGGAGTTTAGCTTAGGAACACTGGAAGGTCACATAACTTGTCATGCAGTCGCTGCACTCCCTGTAAATTCCATGTGTTCTACACACACCTGTGTGGGGTTCCCTGGGATGCCTCAGCCTGCTGTCTTTGCAGCCCTAACATCCATAAAGGCATGCTCTTCCACTGCCTCAAATGTTATGCTGGTTTTCGTGTTTTTCTTACGAGAGATTTCAAAAAAGCAAACGTGAACCAAACGAAACAAACCCAAACTCATCTGTGTTCTAGCTCCCTGAGCCTGCCTGTCTGTGGTGGTGTGTTACAGCACCAGCCAAGATGTGCTGATAGAAGCTGACACTGCCAAGCTCTCTTAACTCCAGGTAGCAGAGCCTTCATGGTGAGGGGCTCTTGAATTTGCTCTTCTTTGCTATGAGACTCTATTTTGACCTTTCCCAGTCTCTGGATGATAATAACAGGGTTCCAAACCCCAAATGTTGGAGTAGGATTTGCTTGTTGGCAGCAGCATTCGTTCCCCAATCTTGACAAATTCTCATTGCAATATTCAGACACGGTCTAGTGAGTAGCATCATTCTGAAGTTACCTTACTGTCTTTAAAACAGTATTGAACACTACTGAACAGCGTGTTGGCTCTTCCCTTCTCTCCTGTGCCTGTTTGATGTCCACTAAAATATCCACAGGGCTATTATTTTGCTTATCCTAAGAGGCAACTGTGAGAGAATTAGTCTGAGTGCACTGGGTGGCAGTTCATGCAGCTAACCAGAGAGACCAGTCTGTGAGCACTTTGGGGCAGTGACCTCTCCCCATTTACTGTAAAGCTGAGGGCAATTGATTTTTGAATGGATCCCTGGAAGCTGGCAGTGTTGCTCTGAGTAGCATCGCTCCACTCTGTTCCCCTTTTCACTGTTTCTGTCCATTAAGCAGTGTTTCAGATGTTTGAATGGTTTTTTAAATGCTCTCAGCTATTACATCAAAAGGTGTATATATACTTAATGGACACTACTATACTCCTTGTCCTGAAGTAACTGTTGGCTAAAACTGGGATTGGAAAGCAAGGCAGCTTTTTTTTTTTTCTTGACAAACTAGAACCTCTCTGACTTTGTGCAGATTATTTTAAGTCAGATTTTTCAGGGGGTCCTTGCACTGGAGGTTGTGATTGCTGTTGCTGAGACTGAAGTCTTTGGAAATCTCGTCACTTTATTAATATGTCTAAAAAGAACTAAAATATTAGAAAACAAAACACCTCTTGCCACCATCAAAATTTCTGTCAAATCTCTCAGAAATTCTTGCTCTGTGCCTCTAAAAGCTCCGATCTTTTCTTCTTTAAAAACTGACGTTCTCTATTTTAAAAGTCCTCTATTTTATGAAGATAGTGCAAATAAGTCCAAATATGTGGATTTAACTATGTTTGTCCTATAGATAGCCTGTTTATTTAAATGTCGGGTTGCCAAGTATTGGAGATGCGCTGTTTACTTAAATTTTGCGTTGCTAAATATTGGATACTGTAGCTGAAATTGGATGACTTTTCAACTGGACTGTTTTAATATCTCATGTTTTTATTTTTAATCTTCTTTCTTTTCAGCAAAGAGACCAGGTAAATGAGGTGATAAAGAGAAGCTGTGGAACTTAGAGCAGTGGAAGTTTCTGCTCTCAAATTTATCTTAGCCTTGTTTTCAGCTTGCTGCAGACTGACTAGGTTATTTTATCCTACTTACACCGTTGACTTTTAAATGAACTGGGTGTGAGGGGGAGCAGCGAGGTGGAGGAAGAAAAGGGCAAGAGTTTTTGTACTTGAGAGAATATCTATTTTCAGTCTTCTCTTGTCTTACTGTGTTTCAGGTATACAAATGCTCTCAGTCCAGCCAGACACCAAGCCGAAAGGTTGTGCTGGCTGCAACCGTAAGATTAAAGACCGATATCTTCTAAAGGCCCTGGACAAATATTGGCATGAGGACTGCCTGAAATGTGCCTGCTGTGACTGTCGCCTGGGGGAGGTGGGCTCTACCTTGTACACCAAAGCCAACCTTATCCTTTGTCGCAGAGACTATCTGAGGTAGGTCACGGCCTTCTTCCGTTCGCTGACAAACTCGGGAAATCTGTTCAGCCCTCCCTACAGAGCTGCTCTCACACAGGCAGGGCTGCAGGGTGGAATGTTTGAGGAGATGAGGAAACAAATACTGAAATATGGAGGTTGAATTAAAATCCGAGTCAAAAAGCACACGCGGCCAAGTTGTGGAGGTGGCTGCCAGATTTCTGATGCTGATACTGGTGTGGAGGAGAGTAATTCCCCGCTGCTTCCCACAGCACCGTGCTCCTGGGGAGGTGGTGGTCTCCTGCTCTCCCTCCTCCTCCTCTTCCTGGCAACACAGTGGTGGCCAGGTGTCACAGCCTGAAACCAGACGTGTGGTTTTCACCCAGCTTCAGGGCAGGGTTGGAACCCTGCAGGTGAGGAACATTTCACCCGTCTTCGCTTTTGTCCTCTTAGTTTGCCAAGGGATTTCGTTTGTGGCACTGGAGCTTTTATGAATGTTGGCACTCAGCTGTTGGAAGCTGGACCAGGATAGCCAACTGACTTCCCCATTTTAATAACCATGAGCTCCAACCCACTCTGCTCCTGGTTTCAGTTGGCAGCCCAGGTGGGATGCTGGCTAACCTGTGGCCACTTGTTAGCGGTAGCAAATCAGCACCTGCTCTTCTGTCTTCTTGTTTGCTTGTGGACCCACGTTGTCAAAAGTATTTGAGGAATAACTCATAGCAAAGTACTGATGAGCAGCACCAGGATAGTTTATCTACACATCGTGTGTCAATGGGGCTGCTTTGCAGGATAGGAGTTTAATTGGGAAATTTAGTCTCCCTGGGCTCTCAATAGTAAATAGAGAGAAAAGGCTCCTCTGGGGCGATTCTGAACACCTATTTCCTCTAGTAATGACTTTCCTCCATTCCCTATGGAGGGGGTCTTATGGGACTAGCTGCTCCAGGCTAAGGTGAACTTCTGGGAATATTTCCCCTGCCCCTTTAGTGAAGCCTTTTCCTTTTAAAGGGAGGGACATTGAAGTCGCTAATACATTGGGGAAAAGTTAAAATTCTTTTTGAATGCCTTAACTTCCAAGTTCCACTTAAGTACAGGTACCAAACACGAGGTTCCCACATGTTGATCAGTTCCCAAGTTATACACCATGAGTAGGTAGGAACAGGAATTAAGGCTAAAGCACTGACAGCTATCAGTACTCTGGCTCTCCACATAACCACTTCTAGAAAAAAAGAGTGGAACAAAAACCTTCACAAATGCACTGTGCATTTGTTGAGCTGGGGCTGAAAGGCAGATCAGGTTCTTCAGATGGGCTTAGACTACTTAATGGTAAAAGTATTCTGCTACCTATTAAAGCTCTGAACTGAACTCAAGATAGAGAGCTGGGAATTTAGAATAGAGGCTGCATCTTAAATCCATTGTGTTAAAGCTGCCAAAGTAGTAGGTAACAAAACCTCACTTTTAAAAGCTGTTGGAACAGAAGGGAATTGTTGTACATGAACTTAGGTCGCTTGTGGTCTTGAGGTGAGTGTGTGTAGAGAGGGTTTGAAAAAGGTTTTGGTGCGGGGAAGTAATATCCCAATTTTCAAAACCAATTTTAATAATCTTTATACAACAAATGCCTGCAGGAGCGAGAGAACTGCTATGGCTGTTTCATCTGAGTTCCAAATTTACTGGAGACTTTGAGCTTACTGAATCTCCCAAGTGCTAGTGCAGCAGATCTAATGTTTTGAAATCAAATGTTTAAAATCAAAACCAGAAATGATGTGGTAGCAAAGATGTGAGCAAAGCATTTCCCCAGCACAGATCCATTCACATACGCTCTTGCTCTCTGGTCTTTGAGGGTTTAACAGGAGTAAATATTTTGCTAACAGATTGTTAAAACTAAGTTAAAAATAAGTGATTCAGAGAAATGAGATTTTCTTCTTTTGTTTATCATGATCACATTCAAACTGGTGCTTCATTTATTTCTTCATACATAACACCTTTTGCTTTTGCATGTGAAACCAGCATGCATGAGAAATCCTTTAACTTTTTTAAAGATGTTTCTGATTTTTGTCTCGGATTTATTGAGTCTTAATGAAGCTATTTTGTTATGGGGGTTTTTTTGAGTGAAACTTGTGAGTGCATAGATTTAAACTTGATATTTACACTAAACTTCAAACTGATGCACTTAAGGTAATCGCAGATAGTCATTTGCCTCATTGCCTCTACTTACTTATGCAGTGAACCTATAAAAGTGATCTTTTTAGTGCTAATGTACAGACTAGTTAAATTTTCTCTAGCTTTGTAGTCAAATAAGCTTTCATATTTAGCAACCCACTTGATATGAATTTAAGGAACAAATTGCATTGTACTAATGATCACATTAGAGTTCGATTATGGTTTCAAACCATCTTCTTAGATTTTTTTTCTTTTTAAGCATAAAGGGAGTCTTTGCTGTGTATAAAACTGTTCTGGCTTCCTATTAATTTATGTGGTGCCCTCTAGAGGATATGTGGCTTGAACGATACTATAAAGAGCAAAATTGCTTATTAACTTGTCTCTCAGTGTTCATTATGCCTTTCAATAAGACAGGCATTCTACAGATGCTACAAGCAATCATGTAGCCTGTTTGGGTGCTTTAGCATTCATGTTTAAGTTCGTAAATGGTGTGACTGTGTCTTTGCCTGTTTGCAAAAATACTTCCAGTATCTTTCATTTAGAGATGCCTGCAAAAAACTAAACCCTCCCTCAGCCCTGATGCACACTCTCATGCTGCAGTTGAGCCCTGAGGTCCCCACTTTGAGCTCCTGATAAATACCCTGCATCTTCAGAACTCCAAAACTTGCTTTGCTATAGCTGTCTCCTTTGGTAAAATTGGTTAATTATACTGCATTAAAACCTTTTTCTCCAGATCGGGAGGGATTGAGGGAACGGAAGGAATCTTTAATGAAGTAAGGAGCTTGAAAGATGCTGTGGGTGTGAGAGGCTTTGCCCTGGATTCATGTAAGGCACTCCAGTGGTTCCCAAGGTGGCATATGGCACCGGGGTGTTAGGGTGGCTGCAGCAGGAACGAGCTCTGTTCTTTTAAAGAGGATAGGAACAGAATTGAGCAAAGAAAGGGCTCAGCATTAGAAATAACACACTCCCCGAAAATGATATGCAGAGTATAATTCCCCTGCAGGCTTCTGTCTTCTGCTTATACACTCCTGGGTTAGAAAGTGAAGACTTAATTTGAGGAACTTAGGTTTATGCCAATATTTCAAGTCCATTTATAGTAAGTGAAATATGCAAGAACTTTTTTTCTTCCTCACCTTCTTTTCCTCTAGAGCTGTACGGTGACATCTTAATGCATCAGCCTATCCTGCTCTGTCCTCTCTTCTGACTGGCAGTGTGTCCATTTACAAGCACAATATTCCCTTTGAAATCTGTCATTACTGCCATTAATGACCAGTCATTATGTTAACAGCCCTTGGGCTGTTAACATGTCAAACTGGTTGTTAACTGGAATGTTATTACTTCTTTAAACCGCAGGTATGAGTTGTGTGAAATGTGCTTTGGTTGCTTTGGTTCTGGGCTGCTTCTGCTCAAAATAACAGAGAAACAGCAGAGCGTTTGCCTTTGGGGTGCCAAGGGATTTGCTTTCTGTTCCATCTGCTCATTTGCTTTCTGTGTATTTGTGAGGTTCTCCTACCCCTGGGCAGCCTCCTAATTTCAGGTGCAACTGTGTGCAATCCCTTCTCTTAGCCTTGCCTGCAAATGGGCAGCCGTGGATGTTTCCAGATGCACGGTGACGCCTGCTGCACATTTGAGATGAATATCTGGCCCCTAGAAGTGTAAAACAAAAGACCGACAATTACATGTAACTCAGTTGTATTAAATAATGAGCTTCCTCAGATGCAGCAGAAATATGAAAGTACAGCTGTGCTAAGCTAGTTGCAATGTAGGTCAATCACCCTTTTCACTTAGGTTTTTAACTACGCAAACCCCGCTGAGCGACCAATGACTACAAAGTGCTGTTTCATTCCTATTTAATTTTGGCAGCATTTTACTGAAGAGCAGGCATTCATGCAGCTAAATTATCTTTGCCGTTTCTGGTTTTAACTCCAGCTCCATGACACTAAATGTTGGAGTGCATATCTCTTAGTAAACACAAAGAACATGGTTTCTGATTTTTTTTTTTTCCAAATCCACCTCTTAACATGGAAATTGAATTAGAACTTTTATTACTTTTTGCATAATTTCCCTAGCCAGGCAAGCAAGATCATAAGAAAAGGATTAACAAAACTAATATATTGGGATGGAATTTTTGCCCTTAAACACATCTAGAACCTCTTTGAGAATGGGGAGAAGGATGACAGAAAGTCTATCCTCTCCCCCCACCCTTCCCCCTCCACCTCGGTATTGATACTGTTTGTAAATATACAACAGATTTTAAAAGTACTGCTGAAGAGCAATGAAAATGAGTCACCACCATTCCTGAGGAAAGGGACAGAGCACGTTGGGTTTTTCCCTCTTCCCCACTTGCTGGGTGAAAGACCTGAGAAGAGCCAAATCTCTAAAAGTGGATGTTAGAGTAGATCTTATAAATAAAGAGACCTGACCACAGAAAGTAATGTTCAACCAGAAGCATTATAAAGATGCTGCCTTTGTAAAATATTTAGCTTCAGTGCAGACTGAAAAGAGCAGAATTTAGGAAGCAGCTCTTTCCTGTACGACTGCTTGCACTCTAAAAGCAATTATTATTTTAAAAAATTATTGTGTAAGAGTGCTTAGAGAGACTTAAAATGTCTTGTGGCCTGGTCCTGATTAGCAGATCCCATTCCTCTCTCATGTCACGGGCAGTATTGCAAACACCCAAGATATCAGCTTGCTTAAATGTATGCATAAATACTCTGTGTGCATATTTTCACAGGTAGGGATTATAAATTTTTTCAAAATGCCTCCTCAACATGTTTCTTGCCCAGCTTGATTAAATAAGGGTAGACCTTTAAAGATTTAAGCACTCTGAGTTTTCAGGAATACTGAGATGTTTATGAAAGTGAGGCTTTAGTGGTCCACTTTCTTCACTAAAGCTTTTTAGAAATGGCCCTTATGTATACACTAATGTCCTTGTTGCAATGTATTAAAGCATTCAAGGTACTAGTAGTTTGCAGGAATATGCCCTAAAAATATTTTTAAATACTTTAAAAAATGGTAGGTGTAGCGATTCGCTTGTTTTAATTTTGCTGTGTGCGATGAATATTCTTCTAAATTTACATAAATGGTATCATTTAGTGTGCCTTGGAAAGAGGAAAAAAAAAAGGCAAGAATTCTCTTCCACTAATTGCCAAAGGTTTTGAAAACCTCCAAACATCTTAACAGTTGTTGAAAGGGATAAGGAGAGTGATGCACACACACACAGTTAATCCACCCAACTTGTAAAGAATAATGCTTTTGATTTAGTTACACCCTGGCTAGTTCAGCATGTTCTTTCTTTAGCTCATCTGTGATAGCTTTTAATAAGAAACATTCAATTAAGCTGTTAAAATTGGTGTTTAAGTAATGTTGAAATGCTGTGAAATGTGTGTACTCAATTTTGACGCTCTTCAGTAGTTCCATGTGTTTCCCCATATCTGCTGGTATTTTTTCTTCAGAGCTGCCAAATTTTTAATAATTGTGTTATTTTTAGCGGCTTAAAATACACAGTTTAATTTTCAAGAATGTGAATCTTCCCTCTTATAAGGCTTCTTGAAAACCAGACGTTTCTCGTGTGTTGTCAAAATACCTCATTAATCCCCTGGAAACGTTCAAAGAATTTCAGGAGACTTTTCAGATGAAAGTACCGTGCCTCTTAAAGCCTGTCCTACAGCTCTTCATTACAGCACTACAGTGCCATGTATTTTGATGGAAAATTATTTTACTACAAAGGTTTTGCCAATACAGAGCAGCTCAGTAAAGCTTAATAAAAGCAGTGGTTTTGGGGAAGCCGGAGTAATTCTGCAGTGCCAGGGGATGGGATAATGTTCCTGGCAAAAGAACAACAATTCTGTAGTTCTGCTTAGTGTTTCCTGTAACCTCTTTTAAAAGAAATGAGACTTTCTTGTTGTCGTTCTTGCTAATTTTTTTTTTTTTTCTCAGAAGTGATTTTGTGACCAGTACTTCTTATGAAATGTCTTTAAAATAATATCCATAATAAAGTTATTGACTTCAGGAATAAATATTATCAACTACATTGTGACATGGGATTTGATACCCCAGGTTTAATTGGCAAATTTCTGAATTTTTGACCAGTAGCTTATGTGAAACAAGCATCCATGCATAATGTAGTAGAATTATATTTATTCTAAGAGCCTAGCACAGAGATGCCTTTAAAAAGTCCTGATTTCTGTTACATATCTGTTCCTTTAAAAACTACACATTTCTATTTTTTTTTATTTGTTTGAAATTTTAATCAATTTTTGGGGACTTTTTCACTGAAAACTAAAAAAAAAATTTAAAAAAATGCAAACTCAAGTCTCTACCATGTAATTAAAATAAAAAGTCTATTATTGAATTTTGTTACTTGCTCTTTACTATATTTTTCAAGTCGTCCAGAAAAGATATAACATTTCATTCTGGATGCGAATGTTTGAACAACATCTAAAAATCAAAATGGGTTAACATTGCAACACCCTTCTTTAGCCCTCCTGACTTTAGAAATTGCTTTCTTTTTTAATTTCTCACTGAAGTTAAGTATCTCCATGATGAATTTGGAAACCAAAATAAACAGTATGCAACTTGCAGTTTCCAAATGAAACTGGTCTTAACTACTGCAGTCCTTAAGAATCCATATTTTGGGAATACCTTATTAAATGCATTATTTTTTTTTGATGGCTAATTTCCCAATAGATTCCTTGGTATGCTAATGGATGAAGTTTTAATAAATCAATAATAGTTATACATTTGGGGGATTTTTGGTCAAAACATTCTGGAATTTTTGAAGTTTCTCAGACACAAGTATCTGAAGCAATGAATCTACACTCTTGAAAAGCTTTGCATGTTTGACAGCTCCTTCCCTGGAATGTAATCCTGGTGCTGTTCCTTTACATCTTCCTGAAGCTGCTTTTTGCCTATCCTGAATCAACTGGCTTTTCAACACCTGGGTCTCATTGCATCTCACTGGGACATTCAAAAATGGCTCTGGAGATCAGTAGATATCTCCTTCATTTCAAAGACTAAAAGGATGTCCAAGTTGCCTCTAGAAACACGCATCTTTCTTAGCTGTATGCATGAATATATCAAATTATATATAGATCTTTCAAATCATACATAAATCTCTGCATATCTGTTTGGTGCGATAGATACACGAAGAAATCAAGGGGGAATTCTGCATCCCACATTCTACAGGTACTTGCAAGATGATCATGGTCTCATCTTCCCTAAACCAGTTAAGACTGTGTTTCAGTGAGTGCTGATAGTTGAGCATTTTGACAGCCCTGTGGCAATTGGCATGGGCAGTTGCAGACTGAATTTAGCACTTGCTAAAATGCTGTGATGGAGTGCCAGCATAAGGAATCCACAGTCCAGTCCCTCTCTCCACTTGACATCAAAACTGGTTACTATAGCTGGAGAGTACTTGGCACCTATTTTTCAAAGAGCACAATGATCCCACTTATTAACTGCAAGATATTTTCCTTTGAGATTAGTGTGAACCCTGTGGATCCATTTCATAGCAAAACACAGCACAGGGAAATTTTCATGAGCAGAAAATCACCAATTTTATAAAGAGCAGAGTGTCTCTGGAATGATGTTCCTTGGGACATTCCCCTGCAGGTCTTGAGTGAAGTGGCATTCTGAAATAGTGGAATTTAAACTTTTCATCTTTTCATTTGCAAAAATGATAATATCTCAAGTTGGCTCATATCAGATGAAGGTGATAATTGCACACCATGCAAAGAGAAAATGTTTTGAGGGTGGGAGATGAGAGCAGAGATTATTATGCATGTTATTGTATCTTTTTTAGAATTTTGAAGTGGGGTGGTGAGAGTGAGAATGTCAAATTGTACATTTGAATATACTCTGATTGACCTATTGGACTAATTTAGGAAACACTATCCTACACGAGGTTTGCACAATACACCCTTGCTCTGGTACTGCTGCTATCACACCTTTGTTTTTAACAAAGTTCAAAATTAATGTACAGAAATAATCACATTTCTCTTGATATTCTTATATGTATTTTGATATAACGTTCTAAAAGCTTGAGAACACAAGATGATTTTTGTTCATAACAAGTGTCCAAGCCATAAATATCAGCCTACTCAGTCTCTCAGGTTTTACCTTAGTGGGTAGTGTTTATTACATTTAACCCTGCATTGAACATCATTACTGTTCCACCATGGGATAAAATAAATATTATTTTATAATATTATTTCTTTGCAGATCCTTTAAAGAGAAACATATATTAAAGTTGATGCAAATAGTTTTAGTAATTACCTGCTTCTGCAAATATGCTCACTCTAAGAAACAGAATTTATTATTCTTTATCAAATTCTAACAATAGTTAAGGTAACAATCACTGAACTTGATTTTGTCTTCTAGATACGTTTTAAGGAAGGATTTCTAGGTAGGGACAGTTCAAATGAGTTACAGTCTGCAGAATAGGGATGTAAATTGCAATCATTGTGAATTATTTTCTTATCTTTTGCCACCATGGTTGTTTCTACATAAATCGAGGTTTTGTTTTTTTTTTTTTTTAAGTCAGGACTGAGCTCAGTTCAGAGCTACTACCCTTTCTCAAAATTTGTACTAAAGATTTTTACGACAACAGAGAACTTAAAAACTCATTTTCCCGTAAACAACAGACTTTGTTTCTCCCTGTCTAATTGGTGCTAAACAAATTTTACACGGAATTCAATATTTTCTAGGATCTGATGTTTGGATTTACAAAAAAAAAAATCTTTTCAAAGAAGTCTTTTTAAGCCTAATGTGTCTGTCTGCCTTATACAAAGTGTTAGGAAGAAGGAGGGTAGCTGCAATAACAAGCTGCTCTGCACTAGTTTTTGCTGGCTTCCTTACTTAATCTGTAATCTGATACATTTAAGAATGCTCTATACCAAAATAACATTAAATCTAATCCTACAAACATGAACTAACTACTACATGCTTGACTTGGTGTACCCTGAATAATCCTATAGAAAGGTATAGGGCCTATCAATTTAGAAACATGCCTTAGTAGAGCCAAATCCTTAAAACTAGAATGGCTTTGCCTGCAAACCCATCCTGAATTGCTGTGTCCTTGTTCTTTGTGTGCTGTTGACAAACCTCCCTGGTCCAGGAAATACTCAGAACCAGGGCTCTCATCCTGGCCAGGCACCTTGTTGCCATGTCTAGGATGTCAATCAAAGTTTTGACACCTGTGACAACCTTGCCCTGTTTGTCTCTGACAGGAAGGATAGTTATTTGTATGCTAATCCTACACACCACTGCCCCAAATCAAACTGCTGGGGAATGATTTAATGGTCCGAGTCTAGGCTTGGCTCTACAACCCTGCTCTCCGGGGAAACAGCAGTAGGAGGTGAGACAAAACTTTACCAAAAAGCCCTGAGGTTTTGTGTTGATGCTTGTGAACCTTGGGTTCTCGATTCACTTTCTCTTCATGCTCCAAAATTGCACTAATGAACATGTGCTGTGTACTTAGCAGCTTTAGGCTGCTAGAAGAATATGTTCATGTTTATAAAGATACTGCATTCATACTTTTTTATGCTCCATCTAGTAATAAAAAAATATTAAAATCCAGTGTGTCACTGAATACTTATAACAGGGCCACTAAAAAGTAAATTAAAATGTATTCTTTCTGCTCAGAACTTCGCTAACTAAAACAATCTTAAAACCTGGAGGAAATGCTGCACACACTGCAGCAAATGTGCTGGTTTTAATGAGTCTGGCTGTGCTGTGAAGTTAGCCAAGAGCACTTCCCCCAGCACCTCCTCACCTAATTCAGTCATAATGCAGAGTGAATTGCTGGGAAGGGAGTCAGAGAGCAAAACAAAGAGCACACATCCAAGGCTGGGTGTCTTCTGTGGCCTTTCATTATGACCCCTGATGGGTCCCAGGCAGGGTCCCAATTACTCCCTGTCCCCAGGTGCAGCACAGCCTGAGCATTTTCCTGTAGCTGCCATAACAGCATCTTTCTTTATTCTCCCTGTTCCTCCTAGGTTCTCACCTGATAATTACAGGTAAAACATACAAGTGTGTTCTGTAAGAGCACCCCTGAAATATGTAGGGTGGGTGGTAGCACCCAGTGCAAGTTATTCAACAATTTGGCCATGGGATAATTCCAAGGTGAGCACAAGAAACACAGCCTCTCCCTGCTATGGTAAGAAGGTGCTTGCTTTCATCCACCTCTTTCTTGTACAAATATGCCTCCTCTGCTACAAGATCCCTGAGGTTTACTCTGAGTAAAAGCCAGTATATATTTGCAAAATTTACTGTAATTTGCCAGATTATCAGTCTTAATAGGTATGTGCTGTGTTTGAACAAATAACTCTGGAATCAAGTAATCTTGTTATTAATCACATAATCTCACTATAGTGGCAGATAAACAGTTTTCTTCATGACCTGTTGAAAAAGTAATTTTTATCTATTTTATATACATGCTTGTATAAATATGTGTAAGATTATTTTAGCAGACATACAGCCACTTTATAATTCTGTCTGATTTAACCACCATAAATCCTTTGCTTCTCAGACCCAGCTCTTTCTCCTCATCCTTCTGGTGTTAAGGTGTGCTTTTTGAAAAAGCCAGTTCTTGCCACCAACTCCCACGTGCCTCCTGTTTGGCTTATTTGTGCAGTACTGTCAATATTATATAACAAGTATACTGTTGCTTTTAGCAGAGTATAAAAACTGCTATAGGGGACAAGTATTTCTTATCTACTCCCTCTCTTCCCCCCTCCAAAAAAAAAAAAAATTGGAATGAGAAGGAAACAGATTTAGAAGATGATTGCAAGCATGATAAGTTTCCCAGAAAAAATCTTGCCTGAGTGGAAAGATGTGATTTTTTCACTGTAAGCCTGGAAACTACTATCCCTGCAAGGCACTCAAGAACTAACCCTCTCACCCCCAAATTTCGATGAACTGTTTTATCCATGCTTTTAAGCCCTGGTTCTTTGGCTCCTTAAGCTCTAGCTGAACTCTTGTGAAACCAAACCTAGGCTAGACCTGGTGTGTTTGCTGAGAAAAGGCACTGAAGAGCACCCTCCCATAGCCCTGTGCTACAGGAGCTCCCAGCAGTGCTTTGCTGTCCAGACTGGGTGCTGACACCCAGGGATGGCAACTTCCTGATAGAAGGAATATAGCAGATATCAGCAGTGTGTTTGCTGTCTCCTTCTTGATTTGCTTCAACAGAAAAAAAAAAAAAGAAAGAAAAAAAAAAAAGAAAAAAATTCAATTTGTTAATTTATCCTCACTGCAGAGCTGCTTGCTGAAGGCAGAACTGCTGATGGGAGGAGGATACATATGAAGTTCTGTGTCTGCCCCTGCCTCAGGGATAGGTGTCTGATGATCCCCCCCAGTCCCTTCTTCCTTCTGCTGCAAGAGGAAGGAGTAGGTACAGCTCTGGTGTTTATATGAAGAAGCAAGAGAAGTGAAAGGGTTAACAGCTGCTTTCCCCAAAATTTCAGAATGCTGAAAATGACAGATGTGTCATGCCAGTGTAAGTGACCATCCTTCCTCATCGCTGAAATTTGGGAGGAAAAAATTATTAAATTGCAAATTTAAGAAAACTTGTCAAGAGAAGACAACATCAGTTGTCTTTAGATGGGACCCCTGCTTTCTGTTCCTAAAACTAAATGCAGCCACCAAGACATCTACATCTGGACAGATCACTCTTCCATAGATTTGTACTCTTGCTGTCAGTTTTCCGTCCTCCCTCTGCTCAAAATGAGCACCAGCAAACTGGGCAACTCCCCATTTCTTGGTGATTGGGAAAGAGTGACAGTTTGTGTGCTCCAAACTGAGTGGTTTTGCTGCAAGATTAATTCTGGAGATCTTCTGTCATTTTGGATGTGGAGGAAGGGATGAGGGGGGCTCTGTGTGTGTGAGCAGAGGCTGTCTGCTGTATGCAGGAGTTTTGGTAAGGAAGAAATCCCTGTTGAGAGCAATCCAACATTCCTCTGCGTTCTGCATTGCTGCTGCCACAGCTTCCCCCTCCCTCCAAAAGAAGAAAAAACAAAACAAAACAAAACAAAACCACACACAATTAAAAAGCCACAAGAAAAATTTCCTATCCCATTGTACTAGCACCACATGCAGCAAGTCAAAAGATGGCTAAATTATGGCAGCAGACATTTGGCTCTGCCAGAATTAAAAGGTCACCACCAAAGGGCAGGCATGGAAAAAAGTTCCAGTAAAGGGGTAAGAAAGAATAAAGGCCTGAATTCAAAGCATGTTGCTGTATTTGTCCCAACATAAATGATGTCTAGTCACACACATGATATTTTTATCAAATGTTTCTCCTCGTGGTCCTAACTACATTGAGAATGCTGTTGTTGCTTCCTTAATGCAATCTCCAAAGGTCAATCAAGTTATAGAGTCAGGCTGATAAGATTAGATATTACTTTAAAAAATGACCAAAAACCTGTGTTTGGAGGAAGGCCTGAGTCCAATATAATTCTGTCTGGTTTGCTCCAGGTCGCTGTGTCTTTTCCTGGAAACACTGTGTAAACTGAACCCATCTACCTTAGCTCCAAGAGTGCTTTCTCATCTCTGATAGCTGAGGTATCTGCATGTTCTTAGGGAGAGATGAGGGAGTCTTCTGGCACAGGACAAAAATAAAATGACACGTTCAAGTGCTTTTTTTTAATGCTCCAGGGAGATTTTACTATCTGAATTGTGTGCAGTGAGCAGGGATTTTTCATTTCATACATCATTCACGACTTGCTGCAGTGATTCCAAAAGGTCCCACAAGCCAAGTCACTGCTTGCACCAAAGCACAGAATTTCTAGTTCGTGAGTTTTAACAACAGATCTTAGAGCTTTTTTAATCTTCACCCAAAAATTTGCGGAGAGGAGGTACAAGAAAAGGAGTTGTGTTGGAGGATGATGAAGGATACACGGTAATGACTATGGCAAAATCCAGCCTGCTTTTAGCTTCTTCTCCTTGCTTGTTCTCCCACTGCTATGAGCTTGATGCACAAGGGAGGTGAGCAGGTCCCCAGCTTTGTCTTTGGTCTGCACATGTGAATGGACTTGGCCTTGGCCATGCACTGGCCAGGGACTTGGTTTTACATTATGCTGTTGCACTGGCACAGGGCTGTGAGCAGCATGTAAAGTTTGTCTCTGTTTTTACCCCCACATGCATTTATTTAGGAGTAGTCAACACCTTTCCCAGCTGTTGCAAAGTGTCTGGGATGAAATACTAAAGGTGAGGTGATTTAAATCTAGTTTTATGAGTATTTCTCATCTGCTTTAGAAGCTTTGTAGCAAATGCATGAATATTTAATTGCTGTAGTAAAAAGCAGGTGGGGGTAAGCCTCTTCCAGCAATGTCACCTATGAATGCTGAAGTCAGACTGGCCTCCTGTGTCTGTCAGTGGAGTTGGAGTGAATGAATACACAAGACTCTGGACAGATGGGTGAGCATCTTGTTACACAGCAATTATGGCACATGTGCCCACCGTGGGCTTCCTGGCTTTTTCTGTAGTCTCAAGAAATCAAACAACCTAATTACCTGGCAGTCCTTATAGATCAGCTGTGTTAAAGACACAGTTGTCACTGATGCCTCGATATTGCATCCTTTAGAAATGGAGTGGAAATGGGTCAAATAATTACTTTTTGGTGCAGAGAGCAGGGCTGCTGAAACCTCTTCCCCCCATGCTGTGAGAAAGTGGGAGAGGTCAGGCTGCAGATCTGACACATAATTACTGGGTGGGCAGTGAGGCTCTCCTCACTGAGCAATGTTGGCTGATGTGGCAGCACATAAGATTCTCTCTTAGCCTCCCTGGGTCCTTTTTTTTTTTTTTTTTTGTAGCCTCCTGTAGCCCAGTACCATTCTGCTCCATCTCCTTTCCCTGCATCCCCAGCCTAGGTTTCCCAGTTTTATGGCTCCTTTCTGTCAGGGTTAGGGAAGTGCTGGTGGGAACCTCCTCAGACAGGTCCTACTGGAGCCTAGACATCCTGGTTAGGAAAGAGTTAAATGTGTGGGGGAGCCTGTGCAGGTGGCTCTGCTTTGCATAATGGGGACCTGTGGGCACTCAGAGAAAAGCAGGAAGACACCAGAGAATCCTGAGCTTGGACTGTGAGGGGACAAAAGCCTGGGGGTTCTTTAGTTAGGGGTCCCTCCTCGCCAAAATGTTTGTGTTACTGCGCTGTGAATAAATTGCTTCATGGATCCAGACATCCAAGACTCAGCTATGGGAAGGAAACCTGTCTGGATTATGAGTGTGGGGTGTGTGGGGAACCACAGAGGAACCTGTCCCTGTCAAGTCACTGGGGCTGCCCCAAATGGGCTTTGGTTCCAGCTCAGGAGCGTGACTGCCAGAATGGCTCCTGCATGGACAGACAGGGAAGTTTCCTTAACAAAAAACCAGGAATTTCGCCGGCGCCAAAATTTTAACCTAAGAATCTTGGAGTTATTTTTGTACACTTACAGACCTGCACTGCCAAAGAAACTCAGCATAATGTTGCCAAGTCTATCCAGAACATCTGCTGTGAACCGTCCTTTCAACCATCCTTTGGTTCTGCCAAAGCAGAGTTAGTCAGAAGTTGGATGGGAGTTTATGGTTGCGTTTCCCCATTCTTATGGCAATTCCCCCTCAGTTGGATGTAGGGCCTGCAGGGTCCATTTATCCTGTTCCAGCCCCTTCATCTGGCACTCAGCACCTACAGGAGGGCAGGAATCTGAAAACAGGCTTTGTTATGACAGAGATCTCCAGATCTCGTAGCAGATGTTGCTGGTGAGAAGCAATTTTGTTCCAGCCAAGCCTTCTTCAGCTCGGCTGAGAAGATGCATAGAGAATCTCAGAAGGCTACAGGCTTTGGCAAGGAAACTTAGCATTTACCAATGCCAGCTCCTCTCTATATTTCTTTTTTGAAGGCTATGTAGAGCAAATGATCTCTTCTCTGTCTCTGTAAAACAGCTGTAAATTTCTCTTCCTTTAACCCCCCCCCCAGCCATTAAACAGCGCTGACAAGAGCCAACAGTTATCAGATGCAAAATGAACTATGTGCCTGGGATAAAGAGCTGTGTATCTGCCTCTCCTTGATCGATCCACTGGACGTTTTGAATGCCAGCGCTTTAATTTAAAATATTCTGAGGAGGAAGAAATCCCTGGTAATTTCCATAACAGCTTTTTAAGAAGTCTTGTCATCTTTTAAGAAGACATTTGCTTCCCCTTTTCCCTCTCTCCCTCCTCAGCTCCACATGTTGTTTGTTTCAACCTTATCCTCTGTATACAGACTGCTGTTTTGGGGTGTGCTGCAGACCTCTCTGCTTTGGGCCCAGAAGAGCTTACCAAAATGTTTTTAGCTTACTTTCAATCAATGCTGGTGGTGATCCCTTTCCAATAATTCCCTGGCACTAAAAACCTTTCCTGATTTTGAGGGAGGAAGTTCTGCCATACATTTGAACCTGGGATTGCAGGATTTCTGCTTAAGGTGTCTGTTCCCTTGGAGCTAAGAAAATGTCCTGTTCTGGTTATTAAAAGAGAGACAACTGAGAGCTTGGGAGTGATTTGCCTACAACATAAAATTGTTTGTTGGTGGGGTGAATCTACCCAGACTCTAAAAAATCAAACCAATCCTGTTTGTTTTCTTTTTCCTGACCATGATGATTCTACCTCCAAAGGTAGGGGGAAAGTCATATTTCTTTTAAAGATGAATTAACAAGTGAATAATGCATTGGTTTTTCATCTGAGTAACTCTGTATACTTTGATTGATTTTTATTCTTGTGAATAATTCTCTACACATGGCCCATTTATGGTGCTTGCAGCTCAAGGTGCTGCAGGAAAGTCGTGTTTGAGTTCAGCAAGGCCAATGAGGCCTCTCAAAGTGCTCCACAGTCCTGGGGGATTTTGGAACCAGAGAATTGTGCCAGTGTTGAGTCATTTATTAATCTGCTCCACGCCTACCCAGTGCACAAAAAGAGGGGTTGGCCCTGCTTCGCGCGGCTCGCGTGAGGTCGTGTACGGCCACCTAAAGTGTGACAAAGATGTCAGAGAAAAGATTCTCAGGGGTGGTCCCCTGTACCTAAAGTGCACTTCATGTGCATGAGCACTGGAAAACTTGTTTTCCCAAGTAACTGGGAGTATAATAATCTGATTAACTATTGAACTGCAGCCCCTAAGTAAATTCACTGTGAATTTCAGAACGACTGCTATCGCAGTCCCTGTTCTGTAAAATCACAGGGTTGGGTGCATTTCCCACAGAAAAATTGCCATTTTTCCTCTACTCTTGCCAGGATGCTATTAAACACAAAATGTCTATATTTTATGAAATTCTTGTCTCTACTTGTTTTGGGGAAAGGGGGCCTGTTTAAGGAAAAAGGAGAAAATTGATTACAATACTGTTAGTTAAGCACCTCAGTGAAAGGTTTGTTATTTTGTTTTCACTATTAAAATATCCCCTAATCCACCTTGCTGGGTCTCTACCACTCTTGTAATATTCAATCAAGCCCTTGTTTTGTGAGAAATGTGACAATGCATTGTTGGCACTTTACAAACCTACAGCCCTCGGCAATAGATAATGAGAGGCAGGGTTTTTTCCCTGTGCAGGACACAATGAAATTTTAGACAGATGAATGCTAAGAGAACCTATGTACCAAAGGCAATGTTTACTGCATGTAATACATATCACTGTTTGTCTCCTGTAGTGAAAAATACTTGTGTCACGCTGTTAAAATGTACTCCTGACAGAACAGAGCTTGCTATTATAGGGTCCATTGCTTAAAAAAATGATATACTGACAGAAATACAATTTAAGAAAATTTAACACCAAGGGTAGTCAACCATGTAGGCTACTATTAAGGGGCCAAAACTCAAGGCTGTGGTTTTATTAAAAAAGAGGGATAGTTTATTTGCTAGTAGTAGGTAAAGTTTAAAAAGAAAAAAAAGAAGTATAGAAGGGAGAAAAGAAAAAAATCAACTTGCATTCACTTGGTCTCCAGTGTGTAAAAAATTAATAAAAGCAACAGTTCAAAAAGATTTTATTGCAGAAATGTTTAAGTGAAACAGTTTAGGAATACTTCAGATTTTTAAACAGTTCTGCTGTGGAGCACTGTAGCACCACACTGCATAACCAATTCTTGCTTTTGGATGCAAGGCACACCCAGTGCTTTTCACAAAATGAATAGTGAGTCCTGGTTAATTTGAATCAGTTTGTGCATTCCTCCATATTTGTCTTTGGTTTTAGAAGCACAGTGAGATTAGCAGTTCACTGTGAACAAATGCTGTGTTGTGGCTAACCTTGCATAGTTAAATCATCAGATGTTGGCTTTAAATTAATAGTGGCCAACTTATTGGTAACTAATTCAGATCTAGTATTTGTTTGCCCCTTCCCAGTTGTTCATTGCAAATTTCTAATTGCTAGTTTATGATGTGTAAAAGTCTATGGGGTACCAATAAGCCATTTTGTTTTTATCTGCCTTCTGCAATTTTTTAGCAAAATCACAACTTGGTGAAGTTTTAACTCCTCAAAGACTAACTGTACAACACTTGTGCAGAAGAGAAACAGAGTTATTTCTGTATCTGATAGGTCCAGCAAAGTGTAAAACACCAGTTTCTGAGCCCTCAGATCTTGGAAACTCTACAACAGGTTGTTCAGGCTTTTTTCCACAGAACATAATTCCCTTTTTGTGTTCATCCACCCAAAATTTCTCCAGAGATGAGAGGAATTGAAAGGTTTAAGCAAAAGAGCAATAGAACATGTACATTAAGTCATTTTTAAAAGTGAGCATTTATTCAGATGCATCTTATTTTAATTAGAAAAACGTGGAAAATTCTCTGATATCACCCAGGAACAAACAGCATTTTTCATTAATTACATTTGGTCATAAGGTATAAGAAAGTCACAAAAAAAAAAAAATAAGCATGACAATGCAGGTAGGTTTTTTCCCTCCATCAGTGTAATAAGAGGTTAAATTTTTTTTGTTTTTTTCCTCACTTTTTCCCTTTCCCCCTTGTAATAGCCTTATTTTGGCCACTACAAGAACATTTACCCTGCTGATGGTAAAATTAATATACTCACCTCTGCACAAAAAAATCTAACAAACAAAAAACCCAAGAAATAATTCCCCAATAATATAGTTATATTCCTGATGATTGCCAATAATTTAACTCTATTTGTATGAATTAATTGTTAACCCTCCTGCCACCAAAATATTGCAAGCCCATTTGTGCCTTTTAAAGCACACCTAGAAGATGTCCTTTGAAGATTTTTGAATTTCTGAACTCTGAGCCAGGAGTTGGTTCTACATATAAAATTTTATTAAGTGCTGTGATCACTCCTATTTTTGTGGTATCAAGGCCTAAATAGTTGTTAAACCTTCTCGTTAATAGATTATTTTTGAAGAAAAAATATTTTACACAAGATTTCAACAGAGTTTGAAAGAGGTGGTGCCAAATTTTAGTACCACTGCATGCTCTAAAGAAGTATTTCTGTTGCAAACGACTTGTTTATTACAAACATAGGTCTGAAATCCATTTTCTTTTGCCATTCATACTTTTTTCTCTTTGTTTGCTTTTTATATTTCTCAGAGATTAGGGCAATAAAAGCCAACAAAGCCAATTTTGGCTTTGTAGTCAATTTTACTTGTAGATTCTGAATTCTGCAATGTGTGGGTGTTCCAGTCTGCATTAAAATTATTCAATATTTCAATATCATTTTAAACTGTAGGGTTGTTTTTTTATTCTGTCTCACTGTGCAAATAGAATTTTTGTATTTTTTAGAAAACTTTTATTTCAAACATATATACACACATTTTTTGCTAAGTAATTCTTTTATGGAGAGCTTCCTTTTATAGTAGTGATTACTGTAGGTGAAATAATAATTCAAGTACAAACACAGTATACCAGTGTTTTTGGATAAAACCTCAAAAAAGAACAATTAACCTTTCCAGCAGTCTCACATCTGGCCAGCTGTTGAACCACTCCACCACAGGGAAAGACCACCAGTGAGTGTGACCCAAAAAAAACTGAGGGGAGGGAAAAAGGTTATAAATGCATTCACTGTGGAATTAGACATGCACATGGAACCAGCAGCTGAGAACAGGTGAACATACATTCTGGACATATTCCAATACCTTTAATTTCCAGAGACCAAGAAGCTGCTGGGAGGGTGAAACAACAGAGGTTGGTAAAACCCCACCATATAAAATAGCTGTAAAAACCCCCTTGCAATTTATGTCTGATTAAAGTGTTAGTGCACTGTGGACAATGCTTCCCACCCCGACCAGAACAATTCCTTATTTCTCATCACTTTCTTATGCCATCCCTAGTTTTGTTGATTTCACCTATGTTTGGTGCCTTGATTTCAAATTCTCAGCAATGGTGCTGTTGCTGAGACCTGTGTGGGGCTCACATCATGCCTCTGCAAGAGACAGAGGAAGGGATGGTTGCATCTGAAGCAGTGCAGAAATTGCAGAAAGCTGTACAGCTGTTTCTGTCAGGAGATTTTGTTGTGCCAGACAAGTCACTAGAGAAGACCCATGGTTATAACTACAAGAGCAGAACTAGTAGAGGATGATAAATCCGTTGTGCATTCACAAAAAAAAAAAAAAAATCCCCCTCTTTTAGATGTGTTTTTACATTTTCTGTTTACTGTAATGTGGATATACTCTTCTGTGTCCCTGTGCATGGCAGGGGGTTGGAACTGGGTGATCTTTAATGTCCTTTCCCACCCAAACTTCTGTGATCCTATGATTTTACATACACATGTGTAAACAAAAAAAAACAGGGAAAGAGGATAATGACTATTGCCCATTTGGTGCCACTCCTGCAAACCTTCCTAATACAAGTGAATCTACTGAGCACAATAAGAGTATTTGCGTGTTTAAAAATTTATACAACTTTTTGCAGAAATGCTTACGGTGAAGTGATATGGTACAGCAACACAAAGCTTCTTCCCTCATACAGCAGGGAGCTCTTACTGTGAATCTATTTTATACACCAGCTAGTCCTTGTGTGGAGGTGCTGCTGCTGAGGGTGGTGTGTTTTTCCATCAGTGCTGTGACTGTGGCTCACCAGGAAATGCCTCCATGGAGACCCTTTAGTGCATGAGCCCCTGCACAAGGCTCATGGTTAGGAAAGGAAGGGCCCACAGAATATTCAACTTGTGTCTTTGGCACTGCAAGTGAGGGATTGAAAGGTGTTACCATCTGTTCTGGAAGCTGGCTTTCCTCCTCTTCCTTAGCCTGTCTAAAAGAATTAGTTCAGGGGTAGATGCTGGGCACAAGGAGTGAGTTTTGCCCAACTTTCTCACTGAAACTGAACGGTGTTGCAGATGCTGGGGGAGCACGGAAATAAATCACCCTAGGAATAAAAACTGTTTGGGATTTTTTTTCCTGCTTTTCAGCTGTTAGATAAGCTTCTATAAAAGCAATTAGTTCAACAACATAGATTTGATCTGTGATTCTTCGTCCTCCTTTTCTTTTTTCACAGCAGATGATGAACTTGACAGAAAACTCAGAAATGCTGCCATTCCTTTTCTGCACACAATTAATTGATTAATTGTGAGATCACAAAAATTTCAACTGAATTCTTTTGAACTCAGAATTTTGTCATATGTTTTTTTCTACTTGAGATGATCTGATAGTGATGCCTATAGTTTTCCATGCATGGGCTCAGTTATTGGTAGGAAAAAAAACCATCAATCCAATGATACTGTGCAATATTTAATTTCAGCTAATATCTGTGACAGGAAGCATTTTAGTCAAGCTTTTTGCAAATATTTAGTGATTATAAACCAGCCATTTACACCATTGAAACAAACACAGGGGCAAATGTGAATTTCTACCCTGTACTTTCTGAAGTATTCACTGATTTTGGAATTTCAGGTCTGCTCAGAGATGCTGTGACTGTGTAAAAAAACCAAAATAGCATTTGATGGCACACAAAACACTTTTTGTTGGAAAAGAATATGGAATCAAAATAAGCTGAAAAGAAGAATTTATTTTGGAAAAAAGTAGAAAATATGGAAGACTATGGAATTATAGACCAATGATCCAGGAGAAATAGCTCTAGCTGCAATATGCTGCACATTATTACTTCAGACTATGGTTTTTTTTTTTTCTTTCTACATTTTATAATCTATGAATTGAGATATCTTGGATAATTAAAATACCCTTTAATTAGTTTTAAGAGTAGGGGAATTTAATAGGCCCGTGGGAACACTCTAAATAAAAATAAAAATGCTAAGCAAAGCCTAGTTAACAAGCAGGCTTTTTCATTAGGATAAAACACTTCTCCCTGCTATCAGACATTTGTTCCATTTGCACAAAGTTTGGGGTTTTTTTCCAGACAGACTCTTGCAGTGTAGTAACACATGGTCCAATCCAGGAAATTGGTGTGGGTATGATTCATCCCTCTGAAGTCTGCAATCTTTTCTTTATGGAACTAAGGAATATTCAACACTATGAAAACTTGCCCTTCTAGAAATATTGACATTCAATATTGGCAAAATACTCCTAATAGGAATATATTGTATCAGTACAATAAAACCATCTAGCATGAGTGGAAAACCCATATTTTTACAAGCACATTTTTTAAAATATTACTCTTTTTTGGCCTAGCAGGGTTTGGTCAGCTCAGTCAGAAACAGCACCTCTTACCCCTATGGGTTTGCTAGCAGGTACATAAGGAGCACATGGCAGAATTTGTGGCCATTATCTGTAAGAATCATCCATCAACAATTTCAGGTCAATTTAATACTTGCAAATGAATAGTGGGGAAATCCCTTAATAAAACTTTTGGGAAGAGTTAGAGGAAAAAGCCACCTTTTGCTTGTATGAGGCAGCAGGTGACAGAATCTCTGCTGAGCAGTGTCTGCACTAAGCTGAACTTTGTGAGGAAAATGCTGGGTCTAGCAGGGCAGACCACACTTATGTAGGCTAGTGCCATGGTCTTGGTTTGCAAGGCTTGCCCTCTGTCCTGCCATGCAGAGCTGGCCTTGGGTGTGCTTCGTATCTGATGCGCAACTGATTGTTCTGAAACGTCTCCCTGCCCTCTGATTAATACTTCTCCAGCTTCAATTAAAATGTAGCATGGAAGGGCTTTGGCCTTATTATTTTCCCCTTTATGTGTATGTCTGTAAAGAGGATAATTTTCTTTTTTTTTTTTTTTTTAATTAAAATCATCTCAAGTTGCCCTCTCATGATAAAATGAACCACATTTAAATGAAAAGCTCGAGCCTAGATTTCCAAAGAATTTGGACATGAGAAACCTCTGAGAATTTTGACTGCCTGTTTCTCAAAATCCTGAGTTACACCCCAAATCTCCTAATGTCAATTTATAGGACAATTTTTTATTCAAGAAATTAGGAATAACTGTGCTGTGCAGGGCTGAGGACTGCTGCAGCTCGAGCCTTGTCTAGCTGGTTGTGTGCTGCCTGAGGTAGCCAATTACAACAGTAAATTATGAACAGGAATACCCCTTATAACCATTCTCACCACATTAATAAATAAGATTTTGGCGAGCTCCTTTCTAAAGGGGCCTGTCATGATCCCCTCCCTTACAGCTCTTGCAACCAGCAGCTGGTTACAGAAAGGGAAAGATTCCTCCATTGCTTCATCTATCATCATTCATCATCCTTAATTCTTAAGCTACCAAGAATCAGAGAGTCATAGAATAATTCAGGTTGGAAAACACCTTCAAGATCACATAGTTCCAACTCCCCTTAAAAATCTTCCCACCTAACTACACAGGTGATAGGAAAGGCAGAGTAGACCATGTATCAACTGAACATGTCCTAAATTTGTCATGGTGACCATGCCAAATACCTCTTTAAATCCTCAGAAGTGTTGGTAACTGTCAGACTGGAAATACTGGAAGCCCCTCATTACAATTTAGAAAAAGTTTTATTCCTGAAATGTAACTGGAGCTAGAAGGAGAATGCACTCCAGTGGAAGATGAGGCTTGAAACCTGGGTGCAATAGTGAATTGGGTCAGGGTCTGCACAAAAGTATAATGTGTTAAGTAAAATGAGAGAGAGTAAAATGCACAGGGATGGACCTGGCAGAAACAAAAAAGCCTGAATAGTAGAGAAGGGTAGCAATAAAAGAAATAGCAATAAGAAGGAGGGAGGGTGAAAAGAATGAGGTAGAAGCAGACTAAGACAAAGGACTGAACAGTTGTAGGGAGGAATAAATAAAAGATCTGCAATCCAAGTTAGCATTTTATCTAATGGCTTGTATTTTGCTGGCAGAAACAAGATGGAAAAGACTGAGTCAGGCACCTCTGTGATTTTCACTACTTCCTATTTCTCTAGTGGGTGTATTTTGGAACTTGAGGTTTACAATACTGGAGCAGGGACACTGAAAATGTTATCCTCTGCTTAACTGTGGTTCAGTCACGTCGCCAGCAATGGCTTGGAGCAGTAGTAGCTCCTTTTTGGTTGGACAGCATCTAAAATCTTTCCTACACTGACACAAAGGCCTCCAAAAAGTGCAGGAAAATAGAGAATACTCCTTCACTGCTGCCAGACTTCCCTCCCTTTAAGGTTATGGGTGGGTAGCATGTTGGGAATGTGTGTCTGTGGAATATTTTCCAGATACTTTATGGAGTAACAGCGGCTGGTACACGTGCCGGGACAGATCTGAGTGGGCTTTGCTGCACCTGTGGCAGGGTATATTTTCCCAGGGAGGGGAGATATGGTCACAAACTCAGGGTGACCACGAGTTTGCAGGAAGGGCATGAAAATGCCCAGAGCCATCCATGTCTTTCCTCTTAAGGGTGTCTTCTCCCACACTGCTCACTCGCATATGTTTGAGCACTGCTTTCATTTTTAAGAACAACCTTCCCCTGCTGCTTCCATGACAGAGGTATTGCCTTCCAGGAGCACACATGGAGATGCACACACATGAAGATGCATAGCCACGGACACAGTGCAACAGGGAGGGCCAAGGGGCTGCTGTGTTGGGCAGAGCACATTAAATACAATCCAATCTGTCTCTTCCCCGTCCCTCAAACTCAGTATTCCACCTCCTTGACTTCAACAACCTGCACCAACCCTAAAGCAAGGCAGCCCTGGGATATCACAGAGAGAGTCCAGAGCAGGATACATTTACCTGCTCCAACACCTCAGTGGAAGGGGATTGCTTCTTTTGACACTTTCTGCTCTCTTATCTCTCCCCATCGCTGCAGCCTGTCTGCGCTCGCAGCACTGCCTGCTGCTCACTGCTGCAACAGGCAGGCAAGGGATAAGCTGCAATATCAGCTCATCTGCAGGGGCTCAGAGTCGTAGCAGCAGTAGGAACCAAACAAAATGCCTGTTTCCCCTTCTCCAGAGTGATGCCCAGGAATGCTGGCTTTGCCATGGTGTTTTAATCTGTCATATCTGGTGTCTGGCAGCAGGAGCAGAGGAACCGGTTTCAGAGGGAGGGTGGGGAAACAGGGTGAGACAACTTTTGCTGAGTTAGTCAAGATTTTCTGGGGTTAGGGATATTGCAGGTGGAGGAAGATTTCATCCCGATCTCTGCAGTTATCTGTTGCCATGTCTGAGATGTAATTTGGTGACCCCCATTTCAAAATACGTGAAAGGCAGTGTGTAGTACAATATATACAGTATGTGTGATCTACAGCTAGATGCTATTTCTCATGTAATGATTTCTGCTGATGCTTTTGAGATTTTTCCTCCACTATTCTCTCTTCATATTTCTATCCGAAAAATCCGTATTAAAGCCACAGAGAGATATTTCTCACAGAAGGTTCCCTAAGTTTCAGGGGGAAAGGGACTTATGTAAAGTAGCAGACATGTTGGGTCTGATGTGGGTTTGCTTTGCCTGTTAGCTTTTTATTCCTGAAAAAAACAAAAGCTAGCTCAGGTTTCCCAAGAAATTTCAAAGTAAATATGGAAATACTCTCCATATAATGCCTTGCAGCGTCACTCCAATATTTTTTTCCCTCTAACTCATATCTTACTATGCCCTGACTTTGTGCAGTCCTTCTTTAGATCTGAATAAGCAGTATAGGAAGAGAAATAAAGTCTGGATTTGATAGTCCTATAGAGCCTGCTTTCATATCATCATATAACAATGTATGCTGTTTAGGAAAGATTTACTCAAGCTTTTATTATATCTCCCTAAATGTTTGCCTGTGAGTGTCTCCACTGAATTTCAGAGGCTGACAACTCCCATCCTGCTATATTTCCTCCTCAGCTTAAATTTTACCTCAGTGCAGCTCAGGAGGCCCCTGCTCTACATAAATAACAGATAAATTGACAAGAAAACCTTGACCACATTGTGGCTGCATCTCCTGACAGTATGGAAAAATAAGAACTTCTCTTTTTTAAAGTAGATGCATGCTGAGGACCATGGGGCAGGAACTGTTGAGTTTTAATCCTAGATGGGATTAAATCCCAGACTGTCTCTGTCACCTTGATCAAAGTGCTGATGAGGGGGATTTTCAGGAGTGTAGAACACAGTTAGGCATCCCTCCATGATTGAAAAGCCCGAGAGTTCACCATTTTACAGCCCTTTGTGCTCTGAGTCCCCCCACTTCAGTCTCTGCTCCTCTCCAAGGAAGGTTTATGCCTTTCCA
This sequence comes from Peucedramus taeniatus, assembly GCA_013400575.1. Classification (NCBI taxonomy): domain Eukaryota; kingdom Metazoa; phylum Chordata; class Aves; order Passeriformes; family Fringillidae; genus Peucedramus; species Peucedramus taeniatus. The sequence continues at coordinate 33,905 of WBNO01001749.1, forward strand.
GTCCTGCAGGGCAGCTGGGAGCACTCGGGAGTTAGTGGCTGGAGTCCACAGCATCACTAAAACTCCCCCTTTTTGGGTGTCTTTGAGCAAAAGCAGTAGCCCCCAAACACCCTCCTTTCCAGAGCACTTTTGCACGTGCCCGTTCAGCCCGGAACAGAGAATTAATTCCTCTATCTGCTCCCCTTGAACTGAGAGAGCCCGCCTGATCTTTTGGAGGGGAGATGAAGGTGGCCTGTGAGACGGGAGCCGCCAACTCCTGCCTCTGGCAAGGCGTGCCTCCGCCGCCCGGGCATGTTTGGAGAGGAAAAGGAAAGCTGTGGAACAACAATTACCCACACGGGGAGTGGGCTCCCACCCTGTAACACACCCCTTTCCTAACACAACTTGATGGAGAAGGAGCGGGGCCCCATCAGGTGTGACAAGGCCTGCTGCTCCTGGCGTGGAGCGGCCTCCAGACGGCGATTTGGCAACGTCAATCTGGTCATGCTTGATTTGGACACTTAACGTGGTAAAGCGGGGTCCCTCTCCCCCCGATCAACTCCTCAATTAGCGAGCTGCCTCCTGGAACGGCCTTGTTCCACAGTCCCTCCGGGCCGCTTCAGGGGTCATTAGGGTGAGACAACTCCAGCGCCAGCTCCAGCCGAGGCGAGGGGAGCCGAGAGATTTCCTAAAGACATATAACCCTTTTTCAAGTTGTTTGCTTTCATGGGATTGATTCGTGGCACATTAAGAAGCTTAAGGCTTCGGTATCTTCTTTAAACTGCCCACCTTATCGCCTTGACAGCTGACAGTTTGCTGACAGCCGGGGTGTAAGCAGAGATAACTAGTAGGTTAGTACACACACACATATGTATAATATACGAATATTATATACGCTGCCTGCTATTTTCTGCCTAAAAAGGGGACGTGGGGGGGCTTCTTGTCTCTGCGGTCTTGCAGCCTCTGTGAGCAGTCACTAATTTTCACAGCAGATCTGGAGAGGTGTACGGGGGGTGCTGATACCCAGCTGCAGACAGCGCAACATAATAAATAGGCAAATTTACGTCCTCGTCTCCCAAATTTCTTTCCTTTCTTTATTAGGGAGCAAACTATTGTTACATTAAATATTCAAACTACACAAAATCTCAAGGGCTTTCCTTTCCCACAAAGTGTTACCAGTATTCATGCATATGAAGAACAGTAACCCATATACAAACAGCACCTTTTTTAATGAGCAATATATGTCAACATGACACCTTCTTATGAAATGCAGCTTTTTAGGTTCTGCCTTTGTGGATGTAATAATTGAGATGTTTCTAATATATGCAGTTACATTACCTGCTCATTGTTTGCGATTTTGTTCCTCTCCCAAGTTTGTACTGTTTATAATGCTTCAAGCATTTGCCTCAATTCATGCTCAGTTTTATTTAATTAGAAATATAATTTTCTGCTACATTAATTATAAATTTGAGTGAGACAGCACAGACTTTCCTCGAGCATTCTCTTTAGAAGAGGAACAAAAATCACAGAGAGTGAGGAAGAAGCTATAAAACCAGATGCAGATGTAAAATATCGATACCTTAAAACCCAAAATATTTAATAAATGCATGAGAAAAAAATCATTATTTTTAATTATTTAATTAATGCATCCTCTTATTGTAGTGCAATATTTATCAAAACAACTGCGTTAATGTCAGAAAAATGTCATGGCGATTTCTCTTAGAATCTGACATATTTTGAAAGCATACATGTAGAACCAGCCCTAAAGATGCTGAAATCTGAGTTTTGAATTTTTTTTTCATGTTTATATTTTGCTTGAAATATTTTCCCCAAAGCTGTAATTTTTTTTTGTGAACGTGTTGATGATATATAGATACCAGCAATGCATATGCATGCAGAATGCAATGTATATAGTGTATGTGCTTCTTCAAAGTACCCCAATGCTTTGATTTGTAACTGTTTAAGGTTTTACTTAAAATTCTGAACACTGCACAGAGCGTAGCCATTTCAATGGAATACTTCAAATAGTAAGTCCTAAAGGTGACACAACAAAGGAAATACCTTGGATACTGCAGCTTTTATTTATAAAGAAAATGCTCACACAGTCCAATGAAGGAAAACTTTACCTGTTTCCATTTCTATAGGAAGAGCAGTTCCATTAAACCAGTGCTTTGTTGCAGGAATTTGCAAGCACATCATATGATTTATATGAGCAGAATGAAATATTTGCATGCCATCTAATGGATTGAAGCATATCCTTTATTCCTCATTTCTAAGCACTTCCCTTATTGCAAACATTTAAAAAAAAATCATCCCGCTCACCACACAGCACTCATCTTACAGTGTTTTTTTAGAAAGGAGAAATCCCAAAGACAGGACAAGGAATTATTGTGTTGTGCAGTGAGGAAAACATGGCTCTTTTCCTTATTATTCTCTCCTGTGAAACTGTTTTTGCTGGTTTTATTTTGCACACACACTTACACACATGAACACGCACATTTAGTTTAGCTCTGTGGGCAATTTCCCTGAAAGCAAGTGTCTGCTAGTCTGAGTGCCATATATCTGAATGTCATTCCTGGGAAAATGCTTGTGTCAGTTAGTAGCTGCTATAAATACATTTATATTTTTCATAGTACCTGTCATTCAGGACTTTTAAGGGACTTTTGCACACCAGGCTTCCAGTTCTTTTAATGCAAGGTAAAGATGGGAAAATTGAGGTGCAAAGTGGGGATATTTGAACAAGGCTGCTTAGAAAGGTACTGTAGGGATCAGCAGAGACCTCTACATTTAAAAAAATAAAAATGACTGTACTTTGGCATTCCTAGCAGCCCTTTTGGTAACTGCTGGGCACTCATCTCGACAGAACCAGGCTGGCACGAGGGGCCAGAGCTCTGCCAAGGGACAGTGACACAGCTGCTCAGGAAACATGGCCATTTTGGGGCTCACCTTGCCATGTGTCATCTTCTCTCTTTTCTCCGTGTGCTCTTTTACAGCTCGTGCCATAGCTCTCATTCTCTGCCCAGATCTCCAGGGTGATTCCCATGAGCAGTGAGGTTTCTGGGCTGGGGATCACCACCTCAGAAAGTGCAATTCTCGTGGCACATTTGTTGTATTCCTGGATACACATCTCTTAGCAAAACAAGACATGGAAACATGATGTGAACCTTGTGGCTGTACTTCCTACCTAAGCACGTCTTTGCCTCCAGCATCGTGGCATGAAAGAGCCTGCTAATGATTCTTAAATGTTCATTACTGTAGATCTTCTCCCAGAATATACTTCTCACCTTGAATGACCCATGTGTTGAATTTTAACTAAGGGAACCCATGATAGTAAGTCTGTCATGATGCTGGCTTTTTTTTCCTCTCTAACTCTTAAAAGCTTTTTATTATAGGACTGCTTAAGGCATTCTTCAATTAGCATGTGCTGTATTGTGGCTGGAACAGCTGTTTACCATTTAATAAAGCATGGTATAATTTATTTTCAGAGTCTAGCAACTGTCTTTGCTATTACACCAGGGGAGGAACACAGTAACTGCATTGTTCACAGTGCTGATGAAAGAACTATAGACTTTATTATATGAGCTCACAGAACTATTAACTTACCCCCCACTTATATTTATTTAATTTATTCAATATGTATTTACCTGACAGTCTGTGCATTGATTTCTTACCCAGAGATTCTACATTCTCAGTCACCTCTGGGGCAGAATGAAAAATGTCTATGTTTTATGTCCCTCACATTAGGCAGCTAATTATATATTTGTACCTTAATTTCCTTCCCTTCCCCCATCTCCATATGCCAAGGGGGCAAACTCCATTTGCACCACTTAGACCTTTTCTCCTTAGTCAGTGGAGAAACAGTAAAGGTGTTGGGAAATGATAGAAGCTTGGCCACTGCTCATTGAGGGAGTTCTGTTCATTTACGTTCTTTTCTTCCTAAATCTCTTCTTCCCTTTGTGGGTGGATGAGTTTGAAGTGCACCTTAGTAGCACCTCTGTGGGTGTCTGCTTCCTCTGCAGCAATGTGGAAGTTGCAAGTGACAAACTCATCACATCCCTGCTGCAGGGGAAGCTGGTTCCCTCCTAGGAGGGACTGCAAGTCTCCTGCACCATGGGACATCAGGTGCAGGATGCTAGCACAAGGACTGATGCATGGAGCAGCACCCATGTGGCTTGTGAGAGCATGAGAGTGGTGAAAGTCACCCTCCCCTCCATCCCATTCCTGTCAATCTTGCCAAAGTTATCAATGAGCCATCTTTGAGATCAGGTGAGTGGAAAGGAGGGCAGGTGGCAAACAGAGCTCAGCAATGCTTTGTCATGACTGAAAGGCATAGATCCAGCCCTGAGTGACATCCACATGGGGCAGGACATTATCACAAAGCTGTAAACAAGCTTCCAGGTCTGGGAACAGTGTAGAGACACCTAAGTAGCAAGTGCATCCTTAGCTGGGCCATGAGCCTCCCAGCACAGCACTGCGTGGCCACAGCACTTTGTTTGAGCCAGTTAGACCTACCCCAGGCTGGGAGCCAGCTTGGGATATTGCAGCCTTACTCTTATGTGAGTTGGAGCATTAAATTTGGCTTTAAGTTGCCTGAGTTTGACAATGAAAATACGTCAGCTGAATATCTGCAAATTTTTAGATTCAGCCTGTGCGTGTAGATGGATTTATATGCATGATTTAAAGTAAAGCATGTGTAGAAAGATGAAGTTTATATGGTTGCTTTGTAGAAATGGATGTAATATTGATGTTGACTTTACTGGTAGAAGTTTAAGAATGTCACGATGCATGAGTGGTGGTGCAAAGCAGAGCCCTGAGTGCATTGGGAGGTCATTTTTAACTTGAATTTATTTCCACAATATCATGCATAGATCACTGTGCACTGTGCACAATCATCCCTGCTTTTCATTTGAGTCAATCAGAGTGGTTAAAGAAAATTTAAAACTAAACAAATTTGTGACTTGATTAAAAGCAGACAGTAAATTTGGCCAGAATACTCCTTAAAGTTGCATTTTAGCTTTAAACTGAAAGTTTGATGATCTGACTGCATGACTGAAGGGACAGGGTAGCAGACTGTGACATAAACAATGTAGCTATATTTGCTCCTAAGATGAACAAGGTTTTTTTTAAAGTTGTGTGATTTAGGCTTTGGAGTTAACACTCCATTGACCGAACAACAAAATTTCCACCTCCCAGAGCTTTTTCAAACCAGAGCTTTAGAAAAGTGGTATTACAACAATAATATATGGTCACGCTTCAAATTTTTCCAGGCAAAATTAAGACTGGTAATACTTCCTTGAAATGAAAGCTTAGATTGTTTCATAGGACACAAATAATCTAATTAGGGAAGGATATAGAAGAAAATCTATATTTTGTTTTGAATGTCTGGTTTGGAGGTGTTTTAAAATGGAATTCATCCACATTAACTTTGCATAAAGAATTCTTTCATGCAGTCTGCAGAGTAAAACAAAAAAAAAAAAAAAGGCTTGGTTTCATGAACATCAGCAGATGCAGGACAGAGTTCAGCAAATAGTTTAGTGTAAGCAGATGGAACGAACTGGAAATCTACATTAAATTACAAGCCACAGTGATGAAATCAGTACATAGAGGCAAAAAGTATGTAGAGTACAGAAAGGAAAAAAAAAAAAAACCCTCTGCCTTAACTGTATGACTTCAGTTTGCATACAATGACTTTCTTCTGCAATAGTTTTATAAACTAGAAGAGTTTGAGGAGTAGCAGCTTCACCTGAGAGAGATTTGCACCTCCTGCCTTCAGTGTGCAGGGCAAGCTGCAGACACACAAGTGCTAAACATCACTTGTGACCTGATGGAGCCAGATGGGATTTACACATGCAGGAGAGCTAAAGGGGAAACCTGAACACACTGGCCCACAGCAGCATGTGACTGTGCTCTGAGGCTGCTGCCATGCCCTGCTGTCACCTTTTTGTCTGCCTGAGATCCAGCCACCAACACAAATTTTTAGCAGAGCAGGACTTAGAGAAGCGCCACAGCTCACCCTCAGCAAAGTCAGGGTGGTTAAAGAAAATTTAAAATTAAACAAACTTGTGACTTGATTAAAAGACATCTTTCCAGGTGGCACACACTGGGCATCCTCACAAACGGGGTTGGGAGCATCGGAGTGCTTTCAACATCAAGTTAATCCTTGAGTCCCTGAGTTTGCTTTCAAAACTAAATGAAGGGGACTGAGATGAAAGGGTTTCTCAGCTCTAGTTTGGCAAAACTAACCCTATTTTCATAGTATTGCCAAACAAGGCATGCACCAAATTAGCCTTTGATTTTAGCAGACATTTAAGCATGCTTCAGCAATTGTGCGTGAATGCCTTCCTTAACATGCTTAAACCAACTGGGATGTTTTGTTTGGCTTTTCTCACTCTTCACCTTTTCTGCAGTATCTGAATTTTGGGACAAGGTTTTAACCTAATCTGGATAGGCATCTAAACCATGTTATCTAACTGATCCTATGTTATGACACTTGCAATTTTACATTTCCTGAAATAATTCAGTGCCCAGACAGCCGAGCTCTTGTGGAAATTTGTCCACCTCACCACCTGCAACTGGGAAGTCTAGCTTGGAGACTAGGGCTTCTATTTGTTGAGCAAGGGCTTCTATTTGTTGAGCACCCTGCTTTGCAACTTAGTAGTGATTCCTTCTTTCAACACCCCAGTTTTGTCAATAAAAAATTTTAATAGAAAGGGGCTTAGAGAAACACGTACAAGTGCTGAGGATAGAGGACAGAATCCAGAACCGTTTCAAAAGTGGCCATTTTCTCCTGTGGCCAGCTTGTTCCAAACCTTTTTACTTTCTTGCTGTGTAGTCTCTGATTATTGAACCAGAGTTAATTCAAGCAGAGCCACCAAAGTTCTTTTGCTGGATACCAGTGGGTGCAGCCAGGAGAGCTGTGGATGAGCAGGGTCAGTGCTCTTGTTTCTTGTGTGGTTTAACTTCAGTAGGCAAAGTGGGGCAGCTTCTCCTCTCCCCTTGGCTGGAAGCACGTTCAATTTTCAATGAGCATTTAGAAAACTGTTACAGGGAAGGAGGGATGGGTGGGAGTGAAATAAGTTTTCCAGGCATTCATGAAAATGCATGTGGGACAAATTTACCTGCTTCGTTTTCTCTACAATTTGACAGGGAGGATTTTCAAAAATACCTTGTGGGAAGTAAGAAAATACAGGCTATTTAAAGCCAGGAGTACTTGTGTCCCAAAGTCACTTTGAAATGTCTAAGAAATCTCCATCTAATAATCTAAATAATTCTCAGTATGTAAAATTTACATGTTCTCAAAACTGTGCTTTTCAATGTGCTTTGTAATCTAGATCCTTAGATAATTTTTTTTGTCACTCTCATTAACTTTTAGATTCTTTTATGTGGTTTTATGCTTCTCCAAATAGCGTCTTATGTTGTCTGAAGTATTTGCTAAGGGCCAAATTCTGTCCTTCAGTGCATACAGCTTCAATTGAAATCCTGAATAATACACAAACCTACTAAGGGAGAAAAAGCTGATTGTCTATTTCAGTAAATGTCTGATTACATTTAAAACCATGCGTGTGTAGTATTTTGATCCCTCATGCACTGTGAAACTGAGGTTTGAAAGCAGCATTTCAATTTTTTATGGGAACAGTATCTAGCAGGGATATTACAATGTGAAGATTAGGTCTCACCTCCTTGTAACAAATAATTTGAGGCCAAAATTAAGTGAGTTGCCTGGGTCACCCACTCAGTTAGTTGTGAAAGCAGATTTAGAACTTGGATCCCAAATATATATTTTTTTTCCTAATGAACCTAGTTAACCCCGTATTGAGAATGAGGAGAAAAATAGTTTGAAACCATGTGAAACTATCTGTAATTACTGGGCCACGGGAGAAATTCCATTTAATGTCTGCTTTGTCATTCCTCTGTCTTAAGATGTTTTTTTCTCCCTTCATTTTCCATTGTGCAAACGGATATTTTGTCCTCCTACTGGGAACCCAGGAATCTTATCCAAATCATGCAATATTTTAACCCAAAATTATAATAGGAGAAACATTACCGTTGGTAGCAAACCAATGGATCTTATAGAGGACAGCTGTCAAACAAGAACAGCAGAAAAGAGAAAGCTTGTGGGAGCAGCTGTAACCAACAACATTAGATCCTAAATCTTGTGAAAGTCCCATGTAATTTGACAGCGAATTATGGCCCAAATCCATTTCATCTCGGCACGTCGCCGTCCTGCCTAACGGTGCAGTTTTGTGATGGAGCATTTCCTGGGCAGTGATGAGAACCACGTCTTCCCTGCTTACTCAGAGCCTCACCCAAAATCTGTAGGAGTGGATGGAAATTAGTGTCTCTGTGGTTAAATTGGGTCCCTCTGGAAAGCACTTGCCTCGTGAGAATAGTGTAGTTCAGTCAAACCCTCAGACCTTTTGTGTATCTCCCCACTCTTGTTTTTCTCTGTTTTTCTTGTCTTTCCTCTCTCAACTTTTTCCCGTTTCTCATCTCTCAGTACTTAACCTTCAGGTTTGTGTTTAGTAAACCTACCAAAGTAGAATCAATAGCCTGGTGCTTAATCACACTTTTTGCTGCTCAAAATGTCAGGTTTGAGTTTGTTTGTAAAAGGGCTTCT